>PVJX010008965.1:0-63073 GCA_004027295.1 Dolichotis patagonum | reverse complement strand
TAGAAGAACAACTATTGTGAAGACAACGAGATATACAATGTTGCCTATTACTGTTGTCCTGGTGACCTGCTGTGATGTTCTGTGCCAATTTCACCGCACTGTCTCAATTGGCTTTATTCCATCCTGTTTTGTTGTATATTACTACCTCCAAGTTAATAAAAATTAAATAAAAATAAAACAAGAGAACATGAGAAAATAAAGTAACAAAATACCTCCAAAAACTCCCAACTCCACCAAAGCTGATCCATGTGACATGAATGAGGAGAAACTCAAAAACAACAGAATTATATAAGGTGATTAAAAAGGAAGTAACAACAACAAAACAGATCAATAAGGTACTGAGAAAGCTGAAACATAATAGAGCTAAACAGATAATGTAGTTAAAAAGCAAAAAGAGGAAAAGAAAATGCTCTAAAGGATATAACTGCATGTATGTTTAAGTGTGTGGGATTGATAACCATATTACCAGGTTTTTGTTCGATCATTGAACAGAACTGTTTGCAGCCTGTTTGTTCAATTTGTATGCCTAATTTTGTAACATGAACAACTATTTCTAAGAAGACAATATGTAATTATCAACTAGTGATTTCTTAATGTTTTTTTGAAATTCTGTATTATTTCTACTTTTTCTGTATTGCTTTTTTTCTCTTTAAATAAAATTTAAAAAAAAAAGCTCCCACGGTGATGAGAATTTTATGTATGCATGTGCATACATGTACACATACATGCCAAGCTTTTTGCTGCATTAAAAATGAACATATGTATTAAATTTGACATTTCTGCAGATATGCTCAGTTTGCCTGGGTAGACCTGAGAGCTGGAAGGTTCCTGACTTCGAGGAGTCCAAATGTCTTGAAGATGGGGTGTTTTGCCAGCCTGGGCAGAGACCGGCCTTATGGGGAGAACAACTAAGCTCCCAAGGGAACGTTCAGATAAAAGTTTATTATTCAGTCAAACTGTCATCATGTCTTGCTTTCCTGACTTGCTACCTAACACAAACATCTTGCACACAGCGGAACTCTACGCCTTTGTTGTTTCTCAATAAATCTGAGGGTCTGAGTCAGTTTGGGGCTTCAATCCATTCCAATGAAGATCCCCCCAACAAAGATATTCTCTCTCTCAAGTCTTCATTCATCTATCAGGATTTGGTGACTCCAACCCAGTAATGTATTTACATGTTTACACATATGTATATACACATACATAGCATGTGATACATGCATATACTTTTGCTAAATTCAATTTAAAAATATTTAATTTAGGGTTTTTGCATATATGTTTATAAGTGGCACTGGGTCTTATTTTTTCCTAGCTGGTGTCAACTAACTCATAAAAGCCTTAGAAAAGAAGTTGGATGCTTTTCCCTTCACTCCTGGAAATAGTTTTATGTAGTACTAGAGTTACTGGTGCAGTAAAGTTAGGTAAAACTTCTCTCTGAAACTCAACTATCATTTTTTGTCTTTCTTTTAAAGGGATTTTTTGACTACTGATTGACATCTATTTAATAATAATAAGCTTTCTATTACTCCTAAATCACTTTTTAAAGAAATTTGTGTTTTTCAAGAAAATTGTTCATTTCATCTAAGATTGAAAATTTATTTTGAGATTTTAAAATTATTCTCTTATGATTTTGAAATGTTCCTTGAATTGATGATCATATCTTTTTATTTAATGCATTTTTTCTTGATCAATATTCCCAGAGGTTTCTTTTTTTCATTTTTATACTTTACTGCTTCAAAGGCTTCCAACTATGGGAAATCTTTGATAAGAAAATAAAGACAGTAAAATTTTCAAAATAACTTTACTGACTTGCTGACTTCTGGCCAGCATCTCAGCTGCTGGCCAAATCGTTGGTCCTTTGTATCTTCTCTGCGGTTGCTCTTGTCACGTATTTGGTGTTTCACTGTTACTGCATCTCCTGTGGGTGCCGATTCACCCTAAGAAGCTGCTTTGGGAGGAGCTGTGCTTTCACAGTCTGACAGCTGTGTATTTCTGATCTTCTCTCTCACCTTCTCCTACCTCTTTCTGGAGTCTTATTAGAAAATAGGCTTGGCAGTCTCACAGTGCCAAATTCCTGGTCCTCTTATTTATGTTTTCTATTAACTATTTTAATAACTTATCATTCTAGATGTTCATATGGTCATTAATTTACTTTTCATATGGCTTCTACTATTTCTTTTGTATCTTTATTCTTTTAGAGCATATTATTTAATAACTCTTTTGGACCTGCTGACTATTATCTCTCATCTATAGTGATCATTTCTTTGCCTTATACTTTTTTTTTTGAGACAGGGTCTTGCTTTGTAGTGCCAGCAGTGCAGAACTCATGGTAATCCTTCTGCCTCAGTCTCACGAGTGCTCGGATTACAGATGTGTGCCACCACAGCCAACTTCTGACCTTGTAATTTTTAAAAGTGTGAATTAAGATTCCATGGGACCTTATTTTTTCTGTGGGAATTCTGTAAGGCCTAGGTCTGGCTTCCTGAATAAGACTGGATGTAACAGAAAAAGCTCTGGATAATATCCTGATAAAAAACTATCACACCATTGTACTCTAGTTCTTAATGTAACATTTATATTGTTTGCTTAATAACTTTAAAAACATACTCATCTCATAATCTCAATTTATTTTATTTGTGACTTGACTTCAGGCCAGATATAAAAATAATACTCCACATACTGTTTTACCTCACTGAGGGAAACAATAAAAGGAAAACAAAATGCCTACACAGAAGCTCAGGAGCACAAAGTTTCCTGAGTGCCTGTTTAGTACAAGGTACTTTTCTGGGGGACAGGCACTGATTTCAAGGAAGACAATGGCAAAGGGGTCACGGGGAGGTTTGAGGGCCGAAAATAGGTAGATGTGACCAACTCAAATCACAGAAACTGTATTTCTCAAAAGGGATATTCCAGGTTGGCTTAGGAGAGTTTCAACAGCATGCACGGTCAGTGGAAAGTGCCCAGGTAGAGTGGTGTGTGTGAGGTGGGGTGAAATGGAGCTGGAAAGGAAGACTGAAGACAATCACATTGGCTAGCACTCCACGAGCATTTCTACCAGGCTCACTCGCTGTTCTGCCTTTTCCACAGCCTGTGAATCCCTTGAGGGCAGAACCTTTTTTTATTCATCTCTGTCCCCAAATAAGGGCAGCACCTACCATTCAACAGGCACTTCATCAACACTGCTGGGAGGAAAGAGGGAGAGATGAAAAATGTGCTGCTAAGGACTACGTGGGCTCTCAGCATGGAAATGAGAAGCTTTTGAATTGGAGAGTAACACGCTTAGATCTGGCTTCAAAAAAATAACCTAGAGCCAATCACTGGTGAGACTGGGGTGTGGGCGGGGGCCACTGTTTCCTCAGCTATACTAGGGGGAAACGGATCTCCCCCACCAGAGAACTCTCACAGTGTGTCCTGTGTATACTTTACATCTTGAGAAAAAACTGGAAGTTTTTACCATGTAATATGACACAGAATTTAAAGTAACTTTTATTACTCTTGCCCTTAGAGATCTAGACACATGCACAGTGGGAATAATCACACAAGACCTTTGTAACCTAACAACTTTAGCACATTTTAAGAGTTATGACTTTTGCTTCCAAATTAATATAAACTGACTTGTCTAACTTTTCCTATCACATTTGTGAAAATGGCACAAGTTTTCTTTCTAAGATGCCATAGTCACTGGTGACAAACATTGAATTGCTAAGGTAATACAGTCTTATGCCCCAAAAATGAAAGCATGCATACAATTGAAGGACAGGTTAGCTTTGTAAACTGGTAAGTGCACAGTGAGTGCTAGAACCAGTTATTCACATGCAACCTGATATATTCTAGATGTGTGAAATGAACCTACTAATCAAGGCTCTAAATAGCATTATTCAAATCTATTGTTCATGTTTTGTATATTTAAAAACTTAATAAAATTCCAATTAGGATATAATGATCCTGGATTATATTTCCAAAGGTTATCTACATTTTGAAATGAGGTCTACCCAAATACTACGAGTTTTCCAGTTGTGGTTAGTGCAGTCTATTCGGTTTCACTTTAAATATATAATTTGAACTACTTAAAAACTAAAATAAAAGCAATACAAGTACATGAAGTAAGTAACAAGAGACAGGGGCAGAGTACTGTACTTGTAAGAAAAGCAAACTCTGGAAGGTTTGTCAGTTACAGGAATGTGACCTTGGCAAGGTACTCAGCATCTCCACACTTTAGTTTGACTAAAAAAAGGTGGAATATAACTATGCCTATTGTCTTAGTACTTAAATAACTTTTTAACAGAGAACACCACTGCATTTATTTGTATTGCAGATGTAATGTGCATCTTGGACTACAGATTTGCATCTTGGACTAAAGATTTTTGTTCCATCTCTCTATTTGAAAACTTTTGTTTTTTTTTAGTGGTACATGTTTGCAATATATAGTGCTTACATTCAGCATGGGACTTGATATATATACATATCACATCTTGATCTACCATCTCTCTTTAACTGAGAAGTATTTGAAGACTAAAGAACAGCCTATTTAAAAAAAGTTATCAATTATAATTCCTTATCTCTGTGAGTGAAAAATTTTTCTAAAATGTAAAACTGAAAGAAAAGAAATAAACAGGACTGAGTTTCAGAGCTACAGCAGGCTAAATCATATTATGTGTAATTATATGTAACTGTAGGTACTTGTGCTTTGCACTAATACAACTGTGCCTATGGCACACTCTGACACCTTGCCGTCTGTGTGACTGTGAGCATGTTTGAGCGTTTCTTTGCGAATCACTCTCCTATCTGTAAAAGGAAGACAGTAACAGTACCCTCTAGAAAACTTTCCTCTGATTGTTTTCTTCTTCAGACAGGGTCTTGCTATGTAACCCAGGCTGGCCTTGAACTCACAATTCTCCTCCTTTATCTTCTCAGTGCTGGGATTACAGGTATCCACCACCACACCTGGCTAAAACTTTTTTGTCTATCAAAAGAACTCCATTATTTTCACTGTTTGATGATACAAATATTATAAAATAAGATTTATTAGTAAAATATCACTTTCATCTGATTTATATATTTGGACTATAAATAATATTTAACTTGAAATAAAGGGGTCAAATGTTTGAAAAACTTGAAAATCCATGTACCACACTATCTTTATAACCTACTTCTGGTCATTCAAATGACCACATTTTAAACACTGCAAGAATGTGCTGCCCCCTACTGACCTCGTTTCTTCAAAATATTTTCAGTCTCCTTAAAAGTGACAACTTGTCCTTTGGTGTTACAGCTCAGAAATTTTGTAGTAGACTGGAAGACCACAATAATGTAGACAGTAAAATACTAAGTGGAAATCTAAATATTATGTGACATTTTTCTGTATACTTAAGTGCAATTTGATGGGACAAAGGAACAAAATATGCTCCCGATCTGTAACAGTTAAATTTAGACACCAACTTCTGAATGATCACTAAATTGCTATTGTTTATAAAGTACTGCTGACACCTGGTGGGAAATCAGCAATACATATACATATATATATTTTTTTTTTTCTTAAAACCAGTAAATATTTGATAGCAAGTTGGTCTTAATTTCTGCACAATGGAATAGCATAAGTTTTTTGGTATTTAGTGATATTTTACTAATAAAGTTGAAAAAATTAAAATTTTACTTTCCAAATCATGGGAAGCTCTTCTTTTTTAATCTCAAAAAATCTAATATACCTATCCTGGTTATTTTCCTCTAGAAAGCATCTCAAAATGGGTTCTACTAGCCCTTTTAATAAAATCTTATAGTAGTACTAACAAGAAATAAACAAACTAAGAACAGCTCTACCTGTTGCTAGCCCTATGACATGTGGTCTCATTTTTCTCTGTTATGAAGTGGACTTTCTTGTACACATCATATTCAGCAATAAGGTTAGAAGAGTAGCATATGACAATGCTTTGACAACAGGTCACTCTGAAACGACTTCATTTCCATAATGCAATAGCATTGTAGTTATCCTCCCTTCATTCTACTGCTTCCTGTGTATCACTACATCTGTGTACTCTTCCATGGATGTATACGGTGGGACATGGAAGCAGGAAGAGTGACCAGGGAGAAGGACAGGAGAGATTTATCAGGTCATCTTCCATGTCCCCTCAATCCATGACTTACTTTGATTCACTGAACTTGGGCCTTACATCTGTCTTCTGATGTTTTTGGATCTTCATTAATTGGATCAGCTTACCACATTCTATTTACCAATCTCCATGCCACAGTGAGGACATCAGACATTGGTTTCTAATTATCTATAAGACTGGCTTTGATGGTGATACACCTCTCCTTAGAAACACTTATGACCAAAAAGGTAAAGTAAGGACTGCTGAAAAACTTCTCCATCCATAAAAGCAATATGAACACTGGCAAAAATTGTAAAAACAAACCTTTCTAGAACTCCAGGCTAATCCAAGACTTTTAACAATATGACGGATGTTTACACAAGAAAAGTGGCTGTGGGATCAGTAAACATTACAGCTTTTAAAATTTTCCCTGTTCTTACCTACCTTCCCCAGCTCCACAGCAGCCTTGAAAATCAAGAGCCTTACACCTGTCCAGAAGACACTGGATGAGGAAAAATGAGTCTGGAATGGCCAGCAGCTCCACCTCCAGAGAACTGTCATTACTTAGCTCACTTGACAGCTCCCTGGAAGGTCCATTCTCAAGGCTTTGTTTGATCTTATGTGACTCAGAGCTCGATCTGTATGAGAACAGCTTTATCCTCAGGGCAACTGCTGGAAACAATCAGTGGCAACTGTTTATTACTGCAGCAAATGAAGAGGTGGGACTAACTGAAGCTAACAAGCTGCTGATGAGAAAATAAGGAAATTGTGAGGAACCAGGTATTCATAGCAAACTCTGAAAATCTCCAACACACATCTGGGCATCCAGAAGTTCGTGCACGTGTACAAGGCTATCTATATGTGCAGAAAAAAACCTAAGAAGGTCCTAATCTTTCACTTCTAGTGGACTTTAGGCTCTGTGTGTGCAGGAAGTAAAAGCTAAAGCACCGCTGGAAACAGATGCTGGAACACTGAAGATATGCTCAAATACATGGATTCCTCTGCGTAGGCTGGGAGACTTAAGACTCAAGGCATCTAAAGAAATTGCTGTCCCATCATTGTTGACCACGCATGTAACCAGGCAGAGTTCAGTGGTTGCACACAATAAATAATATACTTTACAGAATTAATCTAATACACCTTTCAAACAAAAAGCAACAGCAACAACCTGTGGGAGTAGGGCTGGTTCCAGACCTGGTGCATTAGAATACTTAAATTTCCCTTTTTCAACAAAAAGAGTATAAGCCATGCAAAGAAATAGTAAAGCATGGCTCACATACAGGAAAAAGAGAAAAGCAACTGGAAAAGAATGCACAAGGTAAGCCCAGATACTTAGCTTAAGAGGTAAGATTGTAAGTCAGTTCTTTAGATATGTTTGAAAAAAACCAAAGGAAACCATGTCTAAAGCATAATTCAATAAAAGTATGAAAATAATGCCTCACCAAGAAGAAAATATTCATAAAGAAATTATTGTAATCACACAGAAATTCTGGGTATGAAAAGTGTAACTGAAATGAGAAATTCAATAGAAGGGCTCAATTCCAATTATAAACTGGCAGAGAAAAGCAACCAATAAACTTCAAGATATAAGATACATCGATTAAAGTTTTCCAGTTTGAAGGATAGAAAAATGATAACAAAATGAGGAGAGTCTTAAAGATGTACGAGACACTATCAAACATAACAATATATGCATAACAGGGGTCCCAGAGAAGGAAAGAAAAGGTATAGAAAACATGTAAAGAAATAATGACTGAAAACTTCACAAATTTGATGGAAGACATTACTATGTGTCCCAGTAGGATAGTGTATTTCTTTTTTTTTTTTTTTTTTGGTACCAGGGATCGAACTCATGACCTCACGCTTGCCAGGCAGGCACTTAAACCACTGAGCTAAATCCCTGGCACGGATAGTGTATTTCTAAGAGTAAGTTCAAAATCTCTAAGACACAAGGCAAACTCAAGGCCCCTGGAAAAATCAAAGTAAAATAGAGTAAACATTCTCATTTCAAAAGAGAGAAAGACATAGGGAATAGAAAGAAATGGAATCAGCACAAGACTCAAACTCAGCAGGGCAAACATTAGACCCTATAGCTCTGTGTCCGGCACCAGTGGTGGGTTGTGGAGAGATGTGAGACCCAAAGGAATGGGCGGCTGTATTCCTGTGATGTTGCTGGTTGCAACCTTCATGCCCTCTTTCTTGGACTAGCTCCACTCACTGCCTGAGGCTTTCCTCAGCATATGTTCTATGTTTCTGGCATCAGCTTCCCATCATCTCCACTGCAATTCCAGTTTCACTCTCACAGCTTCACAGACTGCCCACTTAGGGGTAAACTGTCCGGTCTTCCAGACTTTCCTTTGAAGTCCAGATGGAAGCCTCATTGACCACATAACTCCTATGCTCCATGCTGGAAAATGCAGCACCATCAGGATGATGCCAAAGTCTACTGCCAGCAAAAGCAGTTGCCAGGCCCTCCTGGATTACAGCTGCAGTGACCTGCAAGTACCTGTATGGCTGAGCAATGTGAAATGAATCATGGTGAACCAATTTCCTATGCAGCTCTTAAGGAGGAGATCCAGAGCTCTCTTCTCAGATGAAACCATTATAATTTGGTCCTCTTGAGCCTGTGAAGAGTGGGGTCTTGCTGATTCCCAAGATGCCCTCAAGACATCTTTCCTATCATCCTGAAGCAAAGCACTTGACTTCTTTCCAATACTAATCCTTTTAGGAACCATGCACTCCTTTGCTAAGGGTGGAGATACACCTTTCCAGGACATTTTGAAGGTGCTTCAATTCTGATGAAACTGCAAACATTTTGCATTTGCCTTTTGTTCCTGATTTTCACTGTACATTTGGCCAAAGACAGCATGAATGTTGGTCTCCCTTGACATTTCCTGCCAAGTTAATTAGTCCATTGCCCTTAATCTCAGCATCATGCAAAGTTTCACAACATGGGCAAAATGTAGACAAATTTTCTGTCACAGCATAACATGCATGATCTGGAGCCCAACTGAAAATGCAGAGTCCTTCCCATCTGAAACCTCCTGAACCTGGCTTTTAGTATTTGTATTCCTATCAACATTCTGGTCTTTTGAGCTCTGACCCATATCATGTATCAGCTACTGCTTGGAACATTCTAGGGATAGCCTATTTGTTCAAAGTGAGAGCAGTGGTGACAATCATGGGTGCCAAGCACCAGTCCTGGCTGCCCATTGCCTTTTTCCCCTGGAGGACTTGGTACTTTTCCCACAGTCGTGCCCTCTCCAACCTCCAAACTCTTGCAAATAAGTTCGAAAAGCTTCTAAACTAAAGAGTCAGGTACATACAGGACCAACCCCACTTTTCTGGTACAAATTTCTGTATTAGTCTTTTTCTTGTTGGTAGGACAAAATATTCAACATCTGCAACTTATAGGAGGAGAGGGTTATTATGGCTTACAGGTTCTGTCCATGGTTGCTGGTTGCAAAGTAGGAACAGGATGTCAGCAAAGCCTGGTGGAGCAAAAGGTGCTCAATTCATTGCATCCAGGAAACAAAGAGAGAGGGGAGAAGCTGAGGGGTGAAGACTCACCTTTCCAGGTCATGCCGCACAGTGAACCATCTCTTCCAATCAGGCCCTGTCTTTTTAACAGCACACACAGCTGAGAACTCATTGGTGGGCTAATCAAATTACTTTCTAAAAGTTCCACCTCTGAACATACAACATTCCAGATCTAAGCTATAACATGGACACAATAGGATGGCAATAAAAATGACTGGGAAAAGATATATACCCAAGCAGAAAGAGAATGGTTATTCCAATCTTAGATATAATACATGCTAAAATAAAAAAAGTACTACTAAAGACAAAGAGTAAGAGTTTATGATAATGAAGATATCTCACAGATGGCTCTGAGCTGTTCACCTAGGTCTGTAGACACGTAGCTGCATGGGATGGCAGAGAGACCAACTACAGAAACACAGCTTAAAGGAGACAGCAGAGGTGACATTCAGAGACAGAGCGGTTGGATAAGAAGTGAGCCACTCAACCTCAATGCTACTTCCATTGAAAGGTTGGAGAGGGCACCACTGTGTGAACAGTACCAAGTCCTCCAGGGGAAGAAGTCAGTGGGGCAGCCAGGACTGGTGCTTGGCACCCAAGATTGCCACCACTGCTCTCAGTATCAGCTGGGCTGAGGGGTTCTCCAGCTGGATGCTGGGTCTGGAGTCTGAAACACCCAACCAGACTCTCAGGTTCTAGGCACTGCGGGGATTGGGAAGCAGAGACTCAGAAGGTGAGAGACAGAGCGGTGGTCCTGGCACTGTGGGGACCACAGATGGAGTGTGACACAGCTCCAGGGGAGCTAGAAGAAAGCAACGCTGGGGCTCTGATAGACAGCCTGGTCCTGACTCAGGCTAGTAAGTCCCAGTACCAGGCTCGGTGAGAACCACAGCCCAGAGAGACTCAGAGGGCTGTGGCAGAGAAGCTGTCAGCACAGTGTAAGTTGAGGCTGTCTCCTTACACACTCCAGTGCCACTGAACCAAGGCTGAGAGACAGTTTGGGCTTGTGGCAGCACTGCTAAGAGTCTGCAGGAGGGTAGACAAATGTGCGTGCCCTGCTGGTCACAGTTTCAAGAAAATTAGACGCTTTTGATCCCTGTGATCTAAAGACAGCAACACTGCCAAGCTGCCTTGGGGTATTCTGTCTAACTGATACGATACTCATTCTAACTAATACAGCAGACTTATCCTCCCTTCTACCTTCCTTGCTTATCTGTCAGTAATTTGTTTCTCTTTTTAGGCTTGAACTTATGTAAGTACATGTGGGGATAATTGTGTGAATGTTCAATGCTATATTGTTACATATTCCTACATCAACGGTTGTTTCATAGAGATACCTAATCAGATAGAGTTGTCTTACCTTTTTTCTCCCATTTCATTTATATTCTCTTCCTTTCTCTGCTTACTTTACTTCCTTCTCACATACCTTCTTCTGCTTCTGGGCTCTTCATCTGAAGGACCCAAGGAACACTCTGGTAGTCTGAATCACAAGGGTCACGAGCTTGAGTCCAACCTGGGCAACTTAACAATTTAGCAAGATTCTGTCTCAAAACTTTTAAAAAATGGTTGAGAATGTACCTCAATGAAAATGCACTGAGTTCCAGTCCCAGTTAAAACCTCTCAGCAGAATTAAGGGTGATAATGCAGTATATGAAAGACCACAGCAGTAAAGATACCAGTTATGAAAAAGCAGCAGAAACCCTGAACGTAAAAACCTCAATAAGTCAAATTAAAAACTCAAATAAAAGTTTTGGCAGGAGGCAAGGTAAGTGAAAAGGCTAACAGGACTTGAAGATAAGATAGACAAACTATAATATGCAATTAATAATAAAAGAACAAGAAATGATAAAAACCTTATCCAAGAGTTCCTAGACAAAAAAGCAAACTTATGAATCACTGGTCTCAAGGGCATTGTCAAACTATAGGCTAATGGCATAAAAATATGTTCACAGAAATTATTCTCAAAGTTTCTCAAATCTGTGGAATGAGATGGGTGCTCAGGTAAAGAAGCATTTAGAACTCCAAATTAGACATTACCAGGAAAGAGGCTTGTTGTTTTCAGTGTTTTGTTTCATTATGATTAATTGTATTACACTATTCAATATTCTCTTTCGAATGGTTTTGTAATGTTCTGTTTTTGACTTGATTTTGCTATACCTAACTGACTGGGCAACTATTGTGAAGATAATGAGATATACTATGGTACCTATTACTGTTATCCCAGTATTTTGCTGTGAAGTTCTATACCAGTTTCACTGCATTGTCTCGATTGGCTTTGTTCTATCTTGTTCTGTTGAATCTTATTACCTTCAAAAAAAAAAAAAACCAACAAAAAAAAAAAAAAACCGAACAGAGAAGGGGACTTGGGGTGGTGGAAGAAAGGAACAGGGTTGTAAAGGGATTGAAAATGACCATTATGTTATATACATGTATCAATTCCCCAAAACAAACATTACTATTCTGCATTACTAAGATGTCATAAAAGATACAAAAACATCCATGCTCAATAATGAGGCCTCAGTTATAAGCTAGAATTGGAAAAAGAAACACAATTTTAACAATAGTAGTTGTAAGCTTTAATGTTTCACTTTTGATACTGGATAGAAGAACTAGACAGATAACTGATTAAGTGTGAGAAGATGTGAACATTATAAACCAGTTGGCTCTAAAAGCTACCTACAGAACCTCTTAGAGACTGAGTGTCCAAACTGCAACCCCAAACCAACACATGGATCACAAAGCACCAACACTGCCATTAACCTGAATCCTGAGCTTTTGGCTTAAAAAAAAACCAACTAACACCTGCTCCCTTGCTGCTGGGGTTACCTGGCTTGCATGCCGACAGAGGGGGCTCTGCATGTCTGCTGCAGCGCACATGCCACAGGTGCACCCCACTGCAATACAACACACATTCTTTCAAGTGTACATGGGATTATTTTCCATGGGTAGACCAGTGCAACTACTGATTACGCCAAAAAGTCTCAATAAATGTTAAAGCATAAAAACCATACAAAATGTTTTCTAACAACAATGGAATTAAGTTGGAAAACATTAATAGAAGAAAATTTGGGAAATTCACAAATGTGCAAATTAACACACTCCTAGATAACTAATGGTTCAAAGAAGATATCAAAAGGAATTTTAAAATATTTTAGATTAGGCCAGCCCTGCCCCCACATGCACACCAGCTGCCATCAGGAACACTTCCCACAGGTAAGCAGGAAGGAACCAGGGAACAGGTCCAGGAAGCAGAGGCCAGAACTGCCCCTGCACACACACCAGCTGACATCTGGGATGCTTCCCACTGGTGGCCAGCGTGGGCTGGGAAAAGCAGCAGCCAGCCCTGCACCAGCACACCCAATGGCCACCATCAGACACCCACGGCCAGCATTGGCCAGAGAACCAGCCAGTCATACTTCAGAGAAATTATAGCCAGTGTAAGATGTGCCTGGGACCCCACTACCCACTTGTTTGGAAGAACCCAGAAAAATGTGAAGACCAAGAAGCAAAAGGCAGTCTCTGGCCTCCAACCCATGCAGAGAAAGTCCAGGAGATGTAAACATGGAAGAGACTGGGAGTCGCACACTTGAAGCTTCTGAAGTGATGGCAACCAAAGTAAAGAAACAACATCATGAGGCTATAATAGAATTAGAACAGAAATACTATCTTAGGTAAAAGAAGAGATAAAAAACATAACAAAAGAATTACTGAGTATCTCTAAAGAAGACATACATAAAAAATAAGAGGAGCACAGGAAAATGAGGGAAACCTTGAATGAACAATATAAGAAAGATTTCAAATGCATGAAACAGATTCAAAGAAATATCCAGGAAATTAAAAACTCCATTGAAAACTGGCAAAACTGCTTGAAAGAAACTGAAGATAAACTTTCAGACCCTGAAGTTTGCAGCTAGTGATAATGAAAGGAAAGATTTCTTAAAAATAACAAGGAACCAGGAAATAACAATTCAACAGCTTCAAGATAACACTAAGAAAAATAATTTAAAAGTGATAGGTGTCAGCAAAAAAAAGTAGCGATCAACACAAATGACATAAAAAGTCTATTTACAGAAGCAAACAGCAGGAAACTTCCCAAGTATGGAAAAAGAACCTGACATCAGATAAGTGAGGCATATAGAACTCTAGCTGGCCATAACCAAAATAAATCTACACCGAGACATATAATATTCAAGATCCCAGAAATTCAACACAAGAACAGAATATTAAAAGCTGTTAGAGAAAAGAAACAGACCACCTATAAAGGAAAACCCAACAGAATCACAACAGACTTCTCAACACAAGCCATCAAGTCAAGAAGAGATTGGAGTGAAGTGTTTAAAGTCCTGAAAGAAAACAACTTCCAACCCAGATTATTTTACCCTGCAAAATTATCTTTCAACACTCTCTTTAATGGTGAAACAGGATACTTCATTGATGAAGAACAACTGAAGGAATTCATGACCACCATGCCAATCCTACAAAGAATACTGAAAGACATTCTAGAAAGAGATAAAAATTACAACAGTTCCAGGAACAGCGGCAGAGGGGGACTGCCAAGCAGGGCAAGCAGTTGAATGGAGGGGAAAAGTCGGGAGCCACAGCAGGAAAACAGCAAAGCAGAGACAAGCCAGTGCATGTTGGCCATAACCATTAATGTAGATGGTCCTAATTCACCAATAAAAAAAAAATACAGGAAGAGCGGATCAGGAGACAGGATCCATCAGTATGCTTTATACAAGAAACACATTGAACTCAAGAGGAAATTCAGAGACTGAAAGTCAAAGGAGAGAAAACAATGCTCTGTGACAGGGAACCAGAAAAAAGTAGGGATAGCTTGCCCATCAATTGCAGAATGGATAAGAAAGATACGGCATTTTTATTCAATGGAAAGCTACTCAGCTACATAGAAAGAAAACCTTCAGGCTCTTGTAGGTAAATGGATACAACCTGAGATCATGCTCATGGGTGAAACGGTTCAGTCAGATGACTGAACAAAGTGTTGTCTACCTGGTATTAAAAAAAAAAACTAGAGGAATTAGTGGGACCCAAAATGTACAATAGATATTGTGAAAGTGAGACAGGAGGAAATGTTTAAAAAGGGAAGACAGTGGTTATTATTAATCTATTATCTTGTTTTGAAGCCCTGTACTATTTTCATTGTTGCATTTAGTTTGATTTCATTCTGTTTTATTACATTTGAGAGCATGGGCAGCTATTTCAAACAAAATATATTATGGTAGCCATTACTGATTTTCTATTATCTTGTTCCGAAGCCCTGCTTTCATCGTTTTGTTTTGATTGATTTTATTCTATTTTGTTTTGTTTGATTTTATTATGTTTGAGGGTATAGGCAACTACTTCGAAGATAACAAGAGGCATTATGGTAGTCATTGTTGATTTGCTATTATCTTGTTTTGAGGCCCTGTGTTGCTTTCATTGTTTTGTTTTGATTGGTTTTATTCTGTTCTGTTTTGTTTGGTTTTATTATGTCTGATGGTATGGGCAGCTATTTTGAAGATAACAAGAGGCATTATGGTAGCCACTGTTGATTTCCTTTTATCGTGTTTTGAAGTCCTGTATCATATTCATTGTTTTGTTTTGACTGACTATTTTGTTTTATTTTATTTGATTTCTCTTCAAAATAAAAAATAAAATATTTTAGATTAATATTTTATGTGAAAAATAATACACAGGATGCAAAAAATTGGTTTAGAGAGATTTATAGCTGCAAATGTTTTTATTAATAAATTCTCAACCTTAAAAAACTGGAGAAATAGTACACTAAACCCAACAGAGCAGAACAGAAATAACCAAGACTGCAGTAGAGGAACTAGAAAAATAGAGAAAAATATCAATAAAACTAAAAAGTGATTCTTCAGAGGACAACCAAAATTGTCATTTAGTTGCTGTGGCCAAGAAAAAAAGAGACCACAGTGAATTTTTAAAAATGAAATCTGAGAGTCATCATTACCGATCTTGCAGAAGTAAAAAAAGATGAGAATACTACCTACAACTCAATGAACTTGACCACCTGAATGATATGGAAAAATGCCTAGAAAGACATAATAGCTAAAATCATCCAGAAGTCGTAGAAAATATGAATACACCTAAAACAAGATTGAGTCAGTAGTTAAAATTTCCCAGAAGTATGGCCCAAGTGCAGACAGCTCTGACACCTTCTGTATGTTGTAGACTCAATTTGTTTCAGTAAAAGAATGGCTCAAGTCCTAAACCTGCTACTTGTGAACTTATCTGGGAATAGGGCTGTTGCAGATTCATTAAGATATACTTTCAAATGAGTTCACACTGTGATGAGGGAGTATCCCTAACCAACTGACTGGTCTGCTTATTAGAAAAGAAAACAGAGATGCACAGAGAATGCCAGTTGAAGGCAGAGTTGGAGGTTGAAGAGCTGCATGCATAGGTCGAAGATCACTGAAGAGCATACCATCATCAGAAGCTGGCAGAGACACATGGGGCCAATCCTCCCCAGAGACCTCAGGACAAATAGGCCCTGTGACACCCTGAATTCAGAATTATGGAAAATAAATTTCTGTTGTAAGTTGCCTGGGCTGTGGTATTTCATTGAAGCAGGCTTAGGACAAGAATATATTACCAAATGTTTAAAAATTCTTTTTTTTTTTTGGTACTGGGGATCGAATTCACGACCTTGCACTTGCCAGGCAGGCACTTAAGCCACTGAGCTAAATCCCCGGCCCCTAAAAATTCTTTAAAAAAAAAGAAGAGGAAGGAATATTTCCCAGTTTATTCCATAAGACCAGAATGCCAAAACAAGACAAAAAAATCACAATAAAGGAAAACTAAAAACTGCATTTATGAATGTCATACACATCTATACCAGATAACTGAACTAGCAAAATATAAAAAGGATTATGTATCATGACCAAATAGGGTTCAAATAGGAATGTGAGGTTTGCTTAATATATAAAAATCAGCATGTGTAATATGCACAGTTACTTCAAATTACTTTAGTATGTGTCAAGACTATTGTAATAGGGAACAAAGAGAGGGCTCAACCCTAGCAGAGACAGCTGGGGATTACACACAAGGGGCAGACCAAGTGTAGGTGGGCAGCAGATAAATACTTAAGAGGAGACTGCAGGAGTAGGGCAATGCTTGCTTAATCACAAACAGGATTCTTGCTAGCTCGGTCAAGTACTTACATATTGGAGGTAGAAGATTGGCTAACAAGGGTGAATGGATACTTGCTGCACAATTTAGCAAGAATCTTTGTTAATATGAGTTACAGCTAAAGATAAGATGACGGAAAATATCAAGACCTAGATGAAGTCTCTGGGGGTCTTTGACCAAAGTTTTGAGGTAGGGAGTTAAGACACTGCAGATTGGAGAGGAAGATGTTATCTCCTCATTGATGACATGGTCTTGTATGCAGTAAATCCAAGCACACAGATGAAAAAGAGAAAAATTTGTTCAGCACAGTATAGCACATGTGGTCAATACACAGAAATAGATTCATTATGTGTTTTTACACTGACAAGAACCACTGAGAAAACAAAATTTAGAATATAATTACAGTACAATAGCATCAACAAAATAAAATATTAATGAATTTAACATAAGACTTGCACAATGAAGGTTATAAGTATTTTTGAAAGAAATTAAATACCTACATAAATGGAAATATACCTCAAGTTATGAATTGGAAGTCTTAACATTGTTAAAACAGGAATACTTCTCAAAGTGATCAACAGGTGTAATGCAATCCCTATCAAAACTCCAATGGACTTTTTAGTTTTTGGAATGGAGAAGTCAATCTTAAAATTCACATGTAAGGGACTGAGAACTGCCAACACAATATCGGCAAAGTCAAGTTGAAGGACTCACATTTTGCAATTTTAAAACTTACTACAAAGCCATAATAACCAAACAGTGTGGTACTGGTTGTTACTGTCTGTGCCTGGATGTCCCCCCAAAGCCTCATGAGGTCTTGGGGGGTGGGCTTTTTGGAGGGGGCTGAATCTAGAGTGCATGATTGGGTCATTGTCCAGTGCTGGGATTGGACCTGCAGCAGGTAGCCTGCGTACAACATAAGGGAGGGAAAGAGGCTTGCTCCTCCCCATTTGCTCCTGTTGCTTTTGCTGTCCGCCATTGTCATGAGCTGTTGCCCCTCTGCCACATGCCATCCAGCTTTGGAGCTGGTCGCTATGGACTGAAACCTCCACAAACTGAGTTAATAAACCTTTCCTTCCTTAATTTTGGCGTTGGGTATTTTGTCTCAGCAATGAGAGAAAAATAACTAAGACACTGGAATATGAACCAGGAGAATACAACTGAGAGTCTAGAAATAAAAAAAATTACATTTATCAATATATTTAAATGAAAAAGTATAATTTTTCAACATATAAAGTTATCGAATATTACAGAACTTTTTCTTTTTTTTTTTTTTTTGGTACCAGGGATCAAACTCATGACTTCACATTTGCCAAGCAGGCACTTATGCCACTGAGCTAAACCCCCGGCCCCCTTTTCCTTCTTTTAGTTTTTGGCACTGGAAATCAAACTCAGGACCTTGTGTTTGCTAGGCAGGTGCTGTGCCACTGAGCTATATCCTCTGCCCCAGAAACTTTTCAAGTTAAATCACTAGTAATATCTGGTACCTGTCTGCACTTGAAAGAGTTATCCTGTATATAATTTATCAAGTAATGATTTCTTAGTGTTTTTTTGTTCTTTTCTTTCTTTCCTTTGAAATTCTGTATTGTTGCTAACCTTTTTTCTGTTTTGTTTTTTTTTCTTTTTATATAAATTAAAAAAATATAATTTGCTTTGGAGAAAATAAAAAAAAAGAATTATCCTGAATTCAAAACTACCCCTATTAAATGTCAAAGAAAAAGCACTGACTACCCCTAACTATGACTGTGAAATTCATAAAATTTTTATGAGTAGATACCTGCAAATTATACAATATATTGAGTCCAAGCTATAGTATAGCAAGGACAGAATTATACAAATTTCAAATAATATATATATACATATATATAATATATATATATTATATATATAACAACTTTGTTATTATAGCTATAGAAAAAAAATCAGGCAGTGTATTAACACGTAGTTTCCAATGGGTTAAAATTTATTATATAGCATGTTTATATTGACACCATTTAAAATTATAGACTGTGAACAGGCAAGGTAGAAAAAGTTCACAGTACTGGGAGACTGAGCTGAGTACTGAGAAGGAAACTGCCTCAGAAGTAGGCCAAAGGAGCCCTGGAATAAGAATGCCTGCTTCTCTGTACAAAACTTAAAAGCAAGCCTTAAAAAGACCAAATTGTTTTCAAGTAGCCTACTGTATTCAAGAACAAAGCTCAAAAGTCTGTAAAGTCAAAGAATTTATCATCTTTAACAATATAAAATATACAATATCTGGCATCCACCAAAAAATTATAAAACATACAAAGAAGAAAAATACAACTCATGATAAAGAAAAAGTCAATAGAAAAAAAACAAAAAAGCCTAAAATGACAAATGATAGATGGTGTAAGCAAGGCTATTATAACGTATGTTACCTTTCATAGTTCAAGACAATGGAAGAAGGCATGAACGTGAAGAACAAAGACTAAGAACAACAAAATTCTGAGACTGAAAAACTCAACTGAAATTTTAAAAAATATGCTGGATCACAAACATCGCTGCAGAATAAAAAATGAATCACCTTAAGGACATGGCACTAGCAGGCATCCAGAATCAAGCCAAGAAAACAAGACAGAGAAAATAATAATCACATAAAGTATCAGTGTGCAGAAGCATGGCTACAAAGCCTCACACATGTGTGGTAAGAGTCTCAGAAAGGAGGTAGGTAACCAAAGCTGATATTTGAAAAAGCAATGGCGAAAGGTTTCAAATTTAATTAAAAGTATAAATCTACTGCTGTGAGATGAATGAACCTCCAGTCACATACACACACGGAACCAGTATTAGATACAAGCGATAACCTTATGGCTTTTGCTTGCATCAATTATCTGTATGATGATGGCTATAATGTCATTTAGGATACGTAGGAAGAAGAGCAGAGGAGCATGTGTAGAAGCAGGCAAAGAAAGGAGTTCCACCAGGACATACCATGCATCTGTGTCTCCAGTATTTCAGGGGAAACGAAGTCACCAGTAGCCAGATGTTCAGGAGAAGAGGTTTACTTTGGCTTATAGTTTTTAGAGGTTTCAGTCTGATCATATGGTTCTGCTGTTTTGGGCAGCACATCGTGGTGGAAGTGCACGGCAAGGTGAGACTATTTCATGCCTGGGAAGGGAGGAGTAAGAGAAAAAGGGCCCAGGGACCCACAGTCCCCTCAAAGGCACACCCTGGTGATGAGAAACCTCTCTCTAGGCCCCATTTCTTAAGCCTCCATCATTTCTCATTAGTATCATTCTGGGGACCAAGTCATTATTGCAGGAACTTTGACTGTAAGATACTAGGACTTCTGAGTACAGTGACACATACCTCAATCCCAGTGCTTGGGAGACAGACAAAAGGATCACAAGTTTGTTGTAGCCTGGCAACTTGGCAAGACCCTGTCTCAAAAAAAGAGGGCTGTGTGTGTGTGTGTGTGTGTGTACATGCAGCGGCCACAGCTGAGTGATGGAGCAGTTAGCACTTGCCTAGTGAGTAATTTCCAATACACAAAAGGGGAAAAAATATACTAGAACTACGTATTTGAAAGAAGATATCGCTATTTAAAAGCATTTATCCTCTAGCTGGCTTATAAGAAGATCCTTCAAGTATTGTAAAAACAAACAAACAAACAAACCATCAGAACCAAATACAATAAATTCAGGAAATGGTACTACAGTACATTTCTAAAACATTTATAGAAGTTTCTAGCTAGTCAAGGCATAGGAGTGAAGTTAGGTTTAACAGGGCTTAAGAAAAATCTCAGGAGCAGGTACGAGATGTTAGATGGGTAACAAGGGGTACGGTGGGACCCACGGCAGCTACACTAGAGGTAAGGGAAGAAACAAGGAAATGGTCCGCACCGCAGACACCTCCACTACTCCTGCCCTGTGAGATCCAGAATTAACCTCCCCAAGATACTCTGAATACTAGGGCAGGGCCCCAACAGGCAAGGAGGACATCTTGTTAAGGGCACCGTGGGGAGACCCAGAATGAGGCGTCAGCACCTAGCAGGGTGAGAAGAGCACCCACCCAGAGGTGGGCCAGTTCACGCCGTGAGGTCCCAGGTGGTTAAGGCGTGTTTGCTCAGAAGGCGAGTCTGGTGTGCAGTGTGCCCAAAGCAGGAGAAAGCAGGTGTCCTTGTATCAGGAGCAGCCTGTCACAGGGTTCAGAACACAGGCCCCATGAGGAGTGCCATGATCTTGTGGCAGGTGGGCAGGGGGTGTGGGTGCAGAATGACACAGGTGCCAGGGCCCAAACACAATGAAGACTTCACACAGGAGAAGACTGACACAGGAGCTGGAACCTGTAATGGTGTTTAGATCAACAATGTTCCCCCAGGTCTCACGGGCAAGGACTCTGGACGGTGACTGGATCACAGGGGGATTGCACGCACCAGTGGATCACGCACCAGTGGTTCACGCACGGCTTTCTCTGCCAGTGAAAGGCGGGACCCGGCCGGCAGAGCCCAGCCACCCCGGGAAGGTATCATCTCTCCCCAGCTCCCTCCGTCACTGTCTCTGCTTTCCGGCTGCTGTGACGTGAATGGCCTTTCCTCCCTATACCTCTCTGCTGTGCTTTTCTTCCTTGGCACCCACCAACTGGAGACTAAACTGTGACCCAAAATAAACCTGTCCTCCCTTGAGCTTCAGGTGTCAGGTGCTGTGAGGCAGAGAGTGACTGAGCAGAGCCTCGATCTGGAGAGGAGGCATCTGTATGAAAGAAGGAATGGCTGCCCTGCAACACTGGCTATGGATGGGTCAAAGAAGCTAAACCAGAGTTAACAGGAGCATACTTTCTCCATCAAAGAGCACAGTTATAAATACAAAAAGGGAGAAAGTTATTCTCAATCTTGCTGCACTGGACTGGAGTTGGTAGTCTCAATGTTAATGGAAACCTTTCAAGGTATAGCTAGACACAGGAAGACATAAAAATGCAAATGTTTATATATATATGTATGTTAATAGAATAATAAAAATAGAGTAGAATAAGTATTTCACATGTCTTATCCCTTTCATGGTATAAGTATTAAAGATACTTAGTATATGATATGTACTATATTAATGTAAATGTAAAACTTCAAAAATTTACATTTTCTGATGGATTTTATAACAAGTTCTATTTCTGTATTAATGAGATGATCCACACATAAGTGAGAAACTTTAAAAAATATTTATATAGAATGCTAATAGTCACAAAGTGGATTGTACAATAACAAACTGAATTCTCACTAAAAGGAAATCAAACCATTCTTATAAAAACAGACAAAAGGATACAGTAATAGTAATGACAGTAGTGGTGATGATAGTTTAGCACAACTAATATTTATTAAGTCTTTAGTAAGTCCCAGGAACTGTGCTAATCTTCTTATACAAATCAGAATCTTAAACATACTTTAAGCAAATAAGACAATGTTGATTTTGGTTTAAATTTATGAGCATCCTGAGTTGCAAATTTCTTTTCTTAAAGCTTAAAATATCTTAATACAATTCTTTAACACCACAAGATTATTTCAAAATTAGTTCTGATTCGTATTTTGAATGTTATGAGTAAGTTACTGAAAAACCAAATGGCCAAATAGGATTCATATGCTCATTTGCACAAACACACAAAGATATTTCTGAGTCTGAAAGCGGCTTCATAGTGAATCCTCTGGCTACCTGGATTATTTCATACGCGGTTTTTTTTTTTAACTTGTCTTCACAGTATATTACAAAGTTTCTAGGAAATGAAATGTTAATTAGCTATAGAAACAGCAATGCTTTTTATTTTACTTTATCACAAAGTGCTATTTTGGAAAAAGTCTTTCTGCATGAACTTTATTTCTTATGTCATTTTACAGTGTAAACTTCAGGATATTCAGAGGGGACTACACTGTAAATATGGCCTTGAGGACAGCTAATGAGCCCCATCTGCTGAATCTGTGCTTCCAAAAGACCAACCAAGCCCAAGAAATGATGAATTTGTCTATTTCTGAAAATTCAGTTCTCATATCTTCAGCGTTCCAAATGAACTTCTTTTAAATAAAGTGTATCAAAAACATGTAATAGTAATATTTTAGGTTGCATACAATGAGTATTAGTAAAAATTTTTCTCAAAATTTTAACTCCTCTTAAAATTTTTTCATCTTTTGTTTTCAAAATATGCTGTTATTATACTGAATTGGCAGATAAGGAATTTTAATATGGCAAGTATAGCTTGAATGTAAAATTCTGAAAGAAGCTAAAGGTAATGAGTTGGTGTACATGGCTGTTTCTGTTCACACGTATTTCACAGTACTCACTACAACACAATTTCCACCGTATGTTAAACAAAGCTGTATGTATCAAAGGTGATTTTTTTAGTAGTTTAGTTGGGTGCAATTTGAGCAGATAGTTTTGGGTAAGTATTTTACTCTATTTAAAAGTCTGATAATAGTTTTCTAAATGACATGGCTTGCTTCATGTTAAATGTTATCGTCAGACTCAACAAATGTCTCAAAACTTGGCAACAGCTCATTTCAGTCCTGGATATCCAAGCAATAACAGTGAAGTATAAGACATAAAGATTAGACCAATTCTACAAGGCACTGGGAAGCAGGCATTACAGTCTCTTAGACAGCTTTTTAAGAGATAGCCACATAAGCCTGCTGATGCAGCAGGTGTAAGTGGAGGAACCAACTGTCTTTACTTTAAAAACTCCCCACGTTGTCCAGTAGCAACAAGATCAAGATCAGTTTTCAGGTGCACAGCCAGTTAAGGGTATCAGAAGACACTAATTATGTGTGTTACAAGGCATCAGGTGCTCATAGGTGGGGCTTTGGCAGGTGACTGGATCACAGAGGTATGGTAATCGTCGGTGATTAGTTCACCGATGAGTTTATAGATGACTAGCTCTTAGCAGCGACGCCTGGTAGGTGGGGTACAGCCTGGAAGGGTTGATTCCTTCCCAATCCACCCTTCACTCTCTTCCCCTGCTACTCACCAAACCATGAGCTGTTTCTCCTCTGTGATGCCCTCTGCCTTGGAGCCCTGCCTTGGAGCCAGATGGATAAGAACTGAAACCTCTACAAAGATGATCCAAAATAAATGTCTCCTCCTTTAAGTTGTGGGTGTTGGCTATTATGTTCCAGCAACGAGGAAACTAAGACAGTGTGAGACATAAAAAACTCAAGGTTCCTACAGGGATATGCAGAAAAATCTGCCTACTTCAGATGCAGCCCGAGATTGATTCCAAGAAAGTTTCACCTTCAGCATGTCCCATCATTAATGCTTTAGAGAACTTTATTTTCAAGAAATTTAAATGAACATTATATTATGGTTATTTCCCTAGCATTCTTTCACCCCTTTCTTCCAGTAGTGGTACCCTGAACTTACTCCTGTCTAACTTCACCTAATGTGACTTGGGAGGCAACCCATGGCCCAGCGCCTGGGAATAAGCTATCAGTGAAGCCACCAGCCCTGCAGCCCCAGCCAGCTGTTCTTCAGTGGGCATACAACCTTGTGAAACAGGGGGTTCCTAGAGGGCATCATGTGAAGCACGGCTGTGGAGCTGACTGCACAGAAAGCAGAAAGGGCACCCAGCACTGTGCTGGTAATCACTGTAGTCCTCGCTACAGAAAACCTACCTTCCCTTTACCGTTACTGCCATTTTGAGTTGAGTGCATCCACTTGCAAATGATTCTCTTCACTGGCGGAAATAATTTGCTCAATGTAATTTCTGGCTCTTCATGAGTACTGCAGATTAATGTGATTAAGTAGATTAAGTGCAGATTAAGTAATCCCTTGTGATGGCAAGGGATTGTCTAAAAAGGACACTGCTCTTCATATTTTTACTATATAGTTGTATTTATATTTCTTAATAATCTTATTTTATTTTTGGAAACATAATTAGGTCTAAGAATTAACATATATTGCTAAATATTTGAAAAGAAAACAAAGACAGTAAGAGATGGAAAGCGCTGATAGAAGACAGCAAACACAAATATGCCTTTCTTATTCGTAGCTCTGATGTACTTTGGGAAAACACATTACCAGTGGCTCTGAAATTTTAGTGTACACAACTAATACCTGAGCAATTAGTTTAAAATAAAGATTCTTAGGCTGATTCCAGGGATTCTGACTCAGCGGATCCAGTGCTGAGTCTCCAGCATCACCACTGATAAGACAAATTCAGAGATTATGACACAAATGGGAGGCAGAGCTGACTCCAACAATATCCACTTTCAACTAGAGAAGAAGGTGGTTCAGCTTGCAGCTTTGCATTTTAAATACTGATTCTTTTAAAAATAGCATTCCTAATGTAATATAAAATGTTTTAAAAAGTTTCTGCAGGCAAAAAAAAAAGCCTAAATTCTCATTAAATGAATATGAAAACAGATTGGTATGTATAAGAAAAAAAAAAGAAATATTGCATGAGGTGTAAATTTTGTTTGTTTTAAAACAAGATAGTGCTCACCAAAGAAAAAGACACATACATAAACCCATCTTGAAAATCATTAATGGTTGTATATGGAATCTGACCAACTGATTTTAAATCTAAAATACTGGATACTTGAAAAGAGGGAAGAAATTTAATTAAAGTCTAAATCATTCACTTTCTACACATTCTGCTAAAAAGGATAGTTTAATACAAAAGCATAAATTTGAATTTATGAACTTCAGGTTTTATGAACTTGATTTATGAATTTGAAGTCTCATAGGAAAATCCCTGCTGTAAGGTGCAGTGCACTGGCTTTTGTCCACCTGTCTCTTGCTTAAAGGTCTCTCCCTACACTTTGGAGAGTAGGTCTCTCTGGCCTAGATCATGGATACATTTGCAAATCCCAGCCAACGGAATCCAAGAGGAGAGATGCTGAGATCTACTGTGGTCATCATAAGTACAGTCACAGGACACTGTCGTCTCTCTGCAGCATGCCTCCATGGAGGGTGCTCTTACTCTCCGAGGACACACATCTCTAGACTGGAGCGCAGCTGCCACAGGAGTGGGGGTGAGGACAGAAACACCTATTACCCAATGGATATAAAGTTCGAGTGATACTGACATGCCCTCCGAGAATCTTCAGGCCTTTTGTAACTAAACGTTTAGCTCATTTCCAAATGCTCTCCAAACAGACTTACAATTCAACTTTTGAAGTAAGTGACCGTGCAAGGTGACCCATGTGTTAGGTGGGGGCAGCCTATAAAAGCACACTTATCATTCTTTTGTGTGACATTATTTTGGTCATAATATATTTTCAGTAGCATACTAGCACTTTTAGTTTTCATTTCTGAATCTATCATACATTGTATTTTTGTCCTAAACATCAGGATACTCATATTTTAGGGATTCTGAGAGACTTTTACATCTAATAAAAACAAATTGCATAGAAGTAATGACATGTTTGTGCATTACACTTGGTTCTGTCAACATTCTTAGACAAATTCAATTGCCTTTAAGGTCAAATTGAACATTACAGGATATACTGATAAATTATGGAATAGCTGAAAGCACAGACCAGAGACAGGGCAAATCCTTATTCCATCACCTGGTGTGAGATCATGAGTAAATTCCATCTTTCTAAGTTTGCTTTCAGATACAAACTAAGGACACTAGTACCTATCTCAGAACATAAACAGGCAAACAAACATTAAGTGCTTAAGAACATACCTAGCACATAGAAGCACTATTCCAGCTAAAGAAAGTAAATGAATGTTGCTTTTCTTTACCTCTTTCTACTAATGTAGTTAATTATTCTCAGCAATCTTCTGTATAAAATCATTTCAACTAGACTCAAATTCTGCTTATGACTGATAGTGTCTTTGTACAGCATGGCCAAGAAAGTCTTAAATCTGAAAATTTGAAACTTTTTATTCTTAGTTTATATTAATGCTTTACTGTAGACTCTTTTCCTAAGGGTTCAGTGAAGGAAGCTACTTTATTTTAAAAAGGATTTTCCTTCAGGAAATCAGGAACCTATGAAATTGCTGGAAGAGGTTAAGGAGCTAGGTCTGGACTGGTTCTATAGGAATGACTCCCAGAAAACCAAAAAACTGACACACCGAAGTGGGTATTATTCTTACCAAGAAGATGGGAGATGAATCAGAGTTAACAAAGTCGGGAGCATAACTTGATCAAGAAATCAGGAAGTCATCATGGCCACTGCAACTGCAATTACCTCTCAGCATCCCTGAAACTGAAAGTTTGCTATCAGGATGCAGCTGGGAAGAAGCGTGTTTCCTTGAATCTGCCTGCCTGAAGCTGTATGAAGATGGCCTCTGCAAACCAAGCACAAGTGCATTTAACTGGAAGAACCTGATTAGCATCCAGAACTCTGGGGGAATCTCAGAAATGCACTTCTCCTAAGTACTCCTACAAAGTGCTGGGAATATTTGCAGGCTGTCAAACAATCACGTGCAACAGTGACTTTTGGATAGTCAAAGTCACTAACGTATATTTTTGCCATCTGCAAAATGAGGGTAAATAATGGTATCCACAAAGGTGTTGTGCTGAGCTAAATCCCTGGCTGCTGTGTGTTTAATATTACTCCTGTTTTCTAAATGAATTTTTTTTTGTCTTTTGATCTTTTTCTTTTCTATTCCATTTTTGATTCTGGCTGTTGTTTTTTATACCTAGCATTCAACAAAGAGGTTATCAAACTTTTCGTAGTTGGCAAGACAGTAAATTCTGTGGCTTCATGATCCATATTATCTATGTGAAACTTACTCCTTTTGTGTTGTTGAAGTGGCCACAATACCTAAACAGATGAGAATGGCTGAGTTCCAATAAAACATCCTTTATTAAAAAGTAGGTGAAGGCAAGTCTCTGTATGAACCCTTCTAGTATGTACATGCTTTACTTTGGCAATATTATGGAACAGTTGCAATAAGCTACACCCCCACTCCTTCTTAAAATTTTTTAAATAATTTTTGAGACAAAGTCTCATTAAGGTGATAAAATTGCCCAGATTGGGCTTGGACTAGTGATCTTCCTGCCTCAGCCTCTCAGAGTGCTGAGATTACAGGCCTGCACAACCATATCCAGGTTAATATTTGTAATTTACAAAACATTACAAAACATATTTGTAATTACAAAAAATTTGTAATTTTCTTCTATGATTTTTTTCCTATTTTCTCTTTTTTAAAAATTTACATAATGTTGCTTTACTTCTTTCTGAAAATACTGATTACAATTAATTTTAAATTTTCTTGTCACTTTCGCAGTATGTTGTCTTCTCAGTAGGTAATTTACTCTTTCTGTTTATCCTAAGTTTTCTCTTTCTTTGTGGAGGTTTTCTCTTATTGTCTCCTGAGCTTTGATTACAGGTTCATATTTAAGAAGGCATCACTGAAAAGTTGATAGGAAACTGCACACTTTTCAACCCGTCTGTTTGCTGATGGGCACAGGTGTGGTCAGAAGGGAACCAGGCACTTCCCCGGCCCCTAAATGGCAGTGTGAGGAGCTCTTTGCTCAGCACCTGCGGTTTTGGTAGAGTAGAGACCTATGCTACCTACTGCCCCAGGTCTACCATGCCTGCCACAGTTCTTCATGCTGGATGGACGCACACTTCACAGACTTCTGGTGACTGTGCTGTCAACTCCCAGGTTTGCTGGGTCCTGCCCCGGGGCTGACTCTGGGACAAGGTCGTTCTCTAGGTGCCCTTTCTGCCAGTCAGGCTGCAGCGTCCTGAAGAAGCTGGCATCTCTCCTCTGTTGGTGCCTCCTTCACAGCTAGCATCCAAATGTGAATGAGAACTGTGTCTGCATTTGTTCTGTAAACTATGACAGTATCTTTTTATGGCAGTCACTAGACGAGGAGGAAAGGACTACGTGTGCCCAATGCACTGTCTTATCTGTGAGAATAAATGAGCCATTACCTGTACTTTCTGCTGGCAGTGGCAGTTTACACCAACTCTTTTTTTTGTTTTTTTTTTGGTACCGGGGATCGAACTCATGACTGCACGCTTGCAAGGCACGCACTTATGCACTGAGCTAAATACCCAGCCCTACACCAACTCATTTAATACCTTTACATTTGTCATGTATTTAAGTCTCAAGCTGAACAGTATTTTTATAAATTAATGAGCTGGATTCAGAAACTGTCATAACTGGACAGAGTTAGGAAAGATTTTATTATACAGATCTTTATTTAAATAACATTAAAAAGAGACCTGCTCCAGAGTACATTTTTGTACTATAAAAACATAAATTTTCTTACAAATCCCGATACACATATTTTAATATTTTACTCTTAATCTGGATTACTAGTCTCTTAAGAGTGAGCCAAAGTAAAATTTAATCAGATACTATTTTTGTTGTAAAATGCTGACATATTAAGATACAAATTTTACTATATAAATTATATTCTTGTTATACAGTATCAGGAAATTCCAAAGTAGAACAGAACTATGTGCACCAAACTTAATTTTTTAGTTTCTATTAGTTATACTAGGAAACAAATGTAATTTAGCAATATTCTAATTATTAGTTGCCTCAGAATGGCTTTTTATGTAAAGAACCTACCAAGCAGCTAAGATATAGTGCACATGAAAAATGTTTCCAGCATGGATATACGTGCCTATACTCCCAGCCATTTGGAAGGCTGAGACAGGAGGATCCAAATTTAAGGCCAACGTGGCAATTTAGTGAGATCCTGTCTCTAAACAAAAAGTTTATAAAAGGGCTAGGAATGTAGCACAGTGCTACAGGAAGCACAAAGCCTAGGTTAAGTCCCTAGTACTGCAAACAAGCATTGCCTTCTGTAAGACCAGACATTACAGACAGACAGACATAGAGAGAGACAAAGAGAGACAGAGGGAGACTGACTGATCTTACAAATACAGACATAGATAAAAACACTAGAATTATTCAAACTAAATTAAGGACACCTAGTCAGGATAACAACTAATATTTGTAACTGTCACAAAGATTTTCACATAAATTCACTGAATTGTCACCACCCTGGGAAGTACTAGGAAAGCTCGCATTCCTATCCCAATTGCGAACAAGCGTCCTATGGGAACGGGCCTTGTTACCAGAATAGCGTGGCACGCCAATACCCAAACACCTGTCTTTCACACTCACAGATCTCAGTCCTGAATAAAGACCAGTGATGCTTGCAAGACCATGGGTCCTCTCAATGACAAAAATTTATCTGTTTAAAACAAACATCAAGACATTTAGATACTGGTTTATCATATATAACAGTTTCATGAACAAAATTATTCTTTCCTGGAATAAAGTTAAATGTACTTTTCCAGCTCCTTACAACTGCTTACAGAGCCATACTATAAACACTTCCAAATAAAAGTCTAAACACTTGCAAATAAAAATTTCTCTTCAATTTCAATTTCTGAAAATTAAGTTTCTTTTGTCTTAAGGCTACATTCAGTAGACTGTAAGCTAACCTTCCATTATAGACACATACATTACTCATAAAACCATTTCTTTTATAAATTAAATTTCAAGTTTCCTTGAGAAAATGTATCCGCCTTTAGTCTTTCTAGGTTCTCTTTAAATTCTCACTGCCTAAGTAAGCACTGCTCAGTACAAGTAGCATTAAACTCTGTCCACCTCAAAGTAAATGTTTCAGCAGATAGAAGCGCAATCCTTTTGGAAGAAATAGACTCAATACCCCTAATTCAGAAGAAAGACTTAGAGTTGGTATATAAAATATATTCTAATAAAACACATACTGGGATTTAAAATTAATATTTTAAACATTTTAAAAATAAAGTATCTACTATTTTAAATTATCTGTCAAGATTTTAAATATGAAAACACAAGAATTATGTTGGTTTTGAAACATATTTGCTTATTATATACTTTCTTGCTTGATTAGCACAATGGGGAAAATGAAGAAAAAATGAAATCCTGCTTATGTTCACTGCTTTCATGTGCCAAGGGGAAGCCTCAAGAATAACCTTACTCCACGTTACTATTCATTAATTTTCACCCATCCACAGAATGGTAAGATAATATGAGCACAGTGGATACAACCATTATTGTAAAACAATGAAGAAGTTCACTGAAAAGTAGTAAAAGTGCTGCTATAAAGTAAAATATCTATCATTTCTCAGCTATCAGTAACAATGAAGGCATGTGTTCAGGGTGTCTATCATCCTGACTCAACAAAGAAATAATTAAAAATCAGCTAATATTTAGAATTTGAATGTTACGTATCTCCCCATGATGCTTCCATAACACTGCTTTATCCCTTCTTGCTGTTCTGTACAGCCTCAAATGTGCTTAACTGTAGAATATGCTCTCACCTGAATGAGTTTACCTGCCTTTGCTCCACCCTCAAATGATTCAGCAACAGCTGCTAACATGAAGTGTTTGTTAGTCATTCTCATCAGAATTACCAACAACAAAAATCAGAACCTTCTAAAAATAAATTGCATAAAATACATTAGCAGAGGAAGAAGTATTTGTACTTTAAGCTTATTCTTTACTTCTCTGGCTTAGTTTTGACAAAATAAAGCACAGGAAACACGAATGAAGTATAGACTGGCCCTACAGGAGGAACAGATTAGCATTTGAATGGATCAGCAAAATTCATCCGAGTAGTCTGATGTCTTTATTTTCCAATGCCAAATACTTTTCCTCACTTAAATTTCAGTTATTTATTTATTTAGTGGTATGGGGCGTGGAGGTCAAACTGAGGGAATTAAGCTATGTATCACCCCTTTTCCTTTTTTTAAATTTTGAAATAGGATCTGTCAGTTGCCTAAACTGAGCTTGATTATGGTCCTCTTGCCTTAGCCTCCCTGAGTGCCAGGATCACAAGCATGTGCCACCATGTCCAATTTAAAATTTCAGTTTTCCTCAGGCAATTTTTTCTACATGTTGAAAATTTTACTGAGACCTCAAACTTAAATGAATTCTTTACACACAAAACAATCTAATTTAAACAAAAGATTTTTTATTTATGTTGATAGTAATTCTTATGTGAGAGTTAAACTTATTTCTCTTTATGAATAATATGGATGAATTTATTTCTCTTTGAATAAAAACTTTTTCTAAATAGTCTGTAATTATTTTGTTTTATACTAAAGTGAGCCATGACTCATATTACTGTTGTTATCTAGGGAACTGAATTACACAGATGTAGCTTTCTTCTTCATATAGCAATTTTTAACTGTAATCATTAGTTATAATGAGATATTTATTTTCAATTGTTTTATGATGAATAATCTACCCCTGGGAAATGCAGGTTTTTATTGACAATGGTGGTTGTGAATTGTAGTGAAATGGGAATGAGTGAAGCTAAATTTTCAAAGTACCTGCTAGTAATACAGACTAAAGATGATTCTTATAGGGACACATATTTCAATCATGGAGTAAGAAATAATTTATGTCTCTTAAAAAATGTAAGTAACAGAGGCTGGGTGTACAGCTCAGTTGTATAGCACTTGCTTAGCATTTGTAAGGCACTGGGTGTGACTGTCAGCTCTGAAAAATAGAAGCACAACACAAAACTGAATTTAATCCAGTAACATAAAAAGTAGGCCACTTCTGAATCACAGGGACCTTCGAAGTTCAATATGGAAGTCGTCAGTATTTACCTACAAGATGATCATTACAGGAAAGCCAAGCGAAGGCTGAGCCACTGAGACGTGGCACAAGGATGCTGGTAAATGATTCACACATTTATCCCTAACTCATTATTTAAAAGTAAAACAGCTCCTGTGTTCCTATTTAATTGCCCTGAGATTATGCTTACTGGATTTAGGTTACATAAGATTCTTATTGGCGTTCTCTCCTGTTTATGTTCCGTGATAGTTAACTGACTGTGTCAACTTTGTAAGAAACATCCAAGTAAACTGCATCAGCAGAGTTCAGAGAACACCTGAAGGGATTTACAGAAGACAGAGGAGGCTTGTTGCCTGAATGGTAAAAAAGGGAAACAAAGAAGAAAGGTTTGCGTTGGTTTCTTCAGAGGAGCTCCAATCTTCACCCTCATCTTGGCTTCTCAACTCCTGGGTTCCAGTGCAAACCCTTCCTGATACGGACTCACACACAACAGTACACTGAGCTCCAGGTCTTCAACTGGATCCTTCAAATCTCTAATGCACAGACAGACCTGACTGTGGGTGGCCACGGTAAGCCGACCTCGTAAATGCTTACATATTTGTATATCTTGCATTAAATCCATTTCTCTTGTAAGCACTGACATACACATTCCCATCACGGGACCAAAATCCCAGATTCTTGCAATTTAAAGGCAGACAGGTTTATTTGGCTCACACTTCCAGGAGGTTCAGTCCAAAGTTGCTGGGGCCAAGGCAGAAAAAACATGGCAGATGGCAGAGGGCAGTTGCTCATCCTATGGCAGCCAAGAGGCAGAGAGAAAGAGGAGCAGATGGGGAGGGGAGGCGAACACATTCTTTCATGTCACAACCTCAGTGACTTGCCTCTTCTGACTAGGACCCACCTTCTAACAGTACATTTAGCTACTGAACTCATCAATGGATAACTCCAACCCTCTAATCCAATCACCCTCCAAACATATGAGAAGTTCAGGGGACACTGACATTTGAGCCATAACAAGACTTATGGAAAAAAGGAAAGAAAAGACTCGAACCCATGTAATTAGGAATAAGGGTAAAATCACAATCCAGAATCCTGCAGAAATCCAGATGATTAATACCTACTTAAAGAACCTGTATTCTAATAACATGGAAAACACAGAAGAAATGGACAGATTCCTAGATGCCTATGAATTACCAAAGCTGACTCAAGAAGACATAGAGTCTAAATAACCTAAGCCAATGAAATCAAAGATGTAATTAAAAGCCTACCAACAAAGAAAAGCTCAGGATCTCACACATTCACTGCTGAATTCTGTAAGAATTTAGAGAAGAGCTAATGCCATTACTCCTCAAACTCTTTAATGAAATGGAAAGGAAAGCAATATCCCCAAACTCATTCCTAGACCCAAGTGTCATCCTGATACTAAAACCAGAAAAGGATACAACCACAAAAAAATAAGAGCTACAGGCCAATCTCCCTAATGAACATAGATAAAAAGAAATCTTCAGTAAGATACTGGCAAATGGAACGTGGCAAATCACCAAGAAGATTATACACTATAATCAAGTAGGATTCACCCCAGAGAAGCAGGGATAATTCAACACATGCAAATCAATAAATGTAATACACCATAGTAGCAGAGGCAAAGACAAAGGCTACATGATCACTTCAATAGATACAGAAAAAACATTTGACATACTCCAATATCCATCCCTGATTAAAAATATATATATAAAATTGGAATGGATGATCTTCATCTCAATCAGATAAAACCATCTATGACAAACCAACAGCCAGTATCATACTAAACAGACAAAAACTGAAAGCTTTCACTCTAAAATGAGGAACAGGACAAGGATGTCCACTATCATCACTGTTACTCAACATAGACCTGGAAACATTAGTCAGAACAATTAGACAAGAAATAAAAGGAAAGGCTAGGGACACAGGTCAGCAGCAAAGCGCCTGCCTGGTGAGCATGAGCATGAGATTGTGAGCTTGATTCTGAGTACCAAACAAACAAACAAAAAACAAAAAAGAAACAAAATAAGGGGGAAAAAGAAAGAAGTTAAACTATCTTTATTTGAAAATGACACGATACTCCATACTGAAGACCCCAAAAACTCCACCAAAAGACTTCTAGATTTAATAACCAAATTCAGTAGCACAGCTGCATACAAAGCCAACACTCAAAAACCAATAGGATTCCTGTAACAACAAACTCACTCAGAAAGAAATTACAGAAACTACACCTTTTATAACCAACAAAATGAAATACTTAGGAATCGATCTAGTGAAGGTAGTAAAAGACCTTTACAATGAAAACTGCAGTACTCTGAAAAAGGAAATTAAAGAGAATATCAGAAAATGGAAAGATACCCTGTTTGGGGGTAGGAAGAACTAATATAGTGAAAGTGGCCATACTCCCAAAACTATCAGACACATTTAATACAACCCCAATCAAAATACCAAACCATATCTCACAGAATTCGAGAAAACAATCCTAAAATTCATTGGAACCAGAAGAGACTTAGAATAGCAAAATCAATTCTGGTAACAAAAGCAAGGCAGGGGACATCACTAGAAATCATACTACAAAGTTATAGTGATTAAAACAACATGGTGCTGGCAAAAAAGCAATGGTGCTGGCAAAACTTGAGGATCAATGGAACAGATTAGAAGATGCAGAAACAACTCCACACACAGTCAGTCATTTTATACTTAACAAAGGGGCCACACACCTTCACAGGAAGATAGACAGCCTTTTTAGTAAATGGTACCAAACAATGTGCCGAAGACAAAACCTAGATCCATATCTCACAACACATTAAACTAAAATCAAAATGGATCAAACATATAAATATCAAAACAGGAACACTAAATCTGCTGGAAGATAGAATAGGTAGAACTCTTAGAGACACTGGTGTAGACAAAGGCTTGCTGAACAAAACTCCAAATGCACAGGCAATGCCACAATGAGTCAACATCTGGGATCTCTTGATTGCTACTGAAAAGCTTTTGAACAGCAAAAGAAACCACAGACTTAAAGGACAACTCATAGTGTGGTAAAAAGTGTTAACCAGCTGTTCCACAAAGTACTAATATTTAGGATATGTAAAGAACTAAAAAAATCCCATCCTCCCAAATTTAAAGACGCAATCAAAAAATGGTCATCTTGGGGTGGGGATTTAGCTCAGTGGCTTAAGCGCCTGCCTGGCAAGCGTAAGGTCGTGAGTTCGATCCCCGGTACCCAAAAAAAAAAAAAAAAAAAAAAAAAAAAAAAAAATGGTCATCTGAAATGAACAAGCATGTCTCAGATGAAGAAGTAGAAATGGCAAATAAATTATGAAAAAATGTTCAACTGCTAATTTGAGAGATGCAAATTAAAATAATGCTGAGATTCCATTCACTCCAGAAAGAGTGGCTACCATCAAGAAATCAATCAAAGGAGCTTTAGGAATACTGTCTCTAGCTCTGTGGGGTATGCCAGTGGTATTTTGATTGGGATTGTATTAAATCTGTATAACAATTTTGGGAGAATGGCCTTTTTTACTGTTAGTTCTTCCTACCCACAGAATTTTCTGATATCCTCTTCCATCTCTTTTTTCAGGGCATGTTGGTTTTCAATGTAAAGGTTTTTTTACTTCCTTTGTTAAGACTGATTCCTACGCACCTCATTTTTTTTTTTTTGATGCTACTATGAAAGGTGTGGTTTCCCTAATTTCTCTCTCAGTTGGTTATTTGTGTACAGGAATGTTACTGATTTTTTGAGTGTTGACTTTCTATGCAGTTATGCTACTGAATTTGGTTATTAAATTTAGAAGTCTTTTGGTGGAGTTTGTGGGATCTTCTACGTAGAGTAGCATGTCATCTGCAAACAAAGATAATTTAACTTCTTTCTTTCCCATATTTATTCTTTTCATTTATTTTTTGTTGTCTAACTGCTGTAGACCTCGAATAGCAAAAAAAAAAAAAAAATTCTGAGCAACAAAGGCAAAGCAGGGGTCATCACAATCCTTGACTTAAAATTACACTACAGACCTATTGTGATGAAAACCAGTATGAAGCTGGCAGAAAACAGACATGACGATCAGAACAGATAAGAGGAAGAAATGACTTTATACACACTCAGCCATCCAATCTGGACAAAGGGGCCAACATTCATTGGAAGAAAGACAGCCTCTTTAATAAATGGTGGCAGAAAACCTGACTTTCCACATGCTCAGAACTAAACCTAGACCCTTGTATATCACTACTGACTAAAGTAAAATCAAATACTGAAACAGAAATATGAAATCTGCTGGAAGAGAGACTAGGTAGAACTCCTGAAGGCACAGGCACAGGCCTTCATGAACAGAGTGAAGAGACAACCTGCAGAGTGGGAAATCGTAGTCAGCTGTTTTTCAGACAAAGGATTAGTATCTAGAACATATAAAGAACTCAAAACAAAACAAAATCCCCAAATGGACAAAACAAAATCCCCAATCCAAAAATGAACATTTGAAATGAAGTCACTTCTCAGAAGTACAAATGGCAAATAAATACACAAAAAATGTTCATCACTGATCATTCAAGAAATGCAAATTAAAACAACACTGAGATTCTATGTCACTCCAGAAAGAATGGCTATCACCAAGAGATCAACAAATAACAAATGCTGGCAGGGCTGTGGGGAAAAAGGAAACTTTTTCCATTATTGATAGAGTTGTAGGCAGCTACAACCACTGTGGAAATCAGTATGGAGATTCCTCAAAAACCTAAAACTAGAGGTTCTATTTGACCCAGCCATTCCCCTTCTTGGTGTCTTCCTCAAATAATTAAAATCATCATACCACAGTGATGGATGCATACTCATGTTTACAGTGGCACAGTTTGTAATAGCTAAATCTTAGAAACAGCCCAAAGGCACATTATGTGATAAATAGATACAGAAGAAGTGGGGTTTTTAAAAAATACAATGGAGTACTACTCAGCCATAAAAAGGATAAACTTGAGACATTACTAGGTAAATCGGTGCCTCTTGAGGCCATGCTCTTAAATGAAAAAAAATGGACACACATGTTCAAAGATTGCATGGTTTCACAGGTGTGAGAAACTGAAGGTGTAAATAAGGACCAAAATGTATAATAGATATTGTGAAATAGGAAGAAAATGTCCAAATGGGAAAGAGAACTAGGAAGTGGGGATGGGGAGAGGAAGAAAGAGAAAAAGGAAAAAAAGAGAATAGAAGGAAAAATGGAAATAAAGCTTTTGTAAGTAAGGAGAAGAGGGGTTGAAGGAAATATAGGCAAACAGGAAGAAAAGAAAAATCAAGTTATACCATGTACAGGTCTACAAATTCCATATGAGGAATGTTACTGCTATGTATACTTAAAGTGTGCCAATAAAATTAATTTTTTAAAAAGTGAACCATAAAGTTATTTTGAGGATAATGTCACTTAATCAAGGAATTCTGGTTACACAGAACTGGGTAAGAATTTAAGGATAATTGAGTTTACACGAATAAATTTCATGATTCAATTTAGTATTCATGAATACCTATGTTCCAGGATCTATAAAACCATCATATGACTAAAACAGTCTCCATTCTTCAAGTGTTTAAAATCTAGAAGAAAGCCATGAGCAAATTTAGTAAGAAGACAATGTACAGCTATCTTCAACAATGAGCACTCGAGGCATTGCAGTGTGCACCATCACCACTCACCCCCATCTACGCCACCCACGGCAGCAGTACTGGATGTGAGGCACACAGACGGCAAGTGAAACTTCAAACTGCTAAAACAATCTAACGTATGTCTGCAAAGACAGGATTCCAATTAGATTTTATGAAACCTGAAATTTAAACAGTCATAAGTGACGGCTGGGACTGACATTTTTGGCACAATCTAAACGAAGGCAAAACGGCGACTGAGGGCGCATGCGTCAGAGTGTGTTTGTACCACGGAAAGCTCCGAAAGCTTTGCCATCACTGCTTTACGATACTGGTCACTGTTTAAACATTATCCTATTACTCATCGTTCTGGTTTGTGTCTAGGTGACCCTCAAAGCCTCACACTGTTTTAGATGGACCTCTTGGAGGTGGCTGGATCTAGAGTGTGTGACTGACAGTGCAACGCTGGGATTAAGAGCGGCTGATTGCTGGGTCAGTCCTCTGACCGGACTGGCACCACCCCAATCCCAGCAGTCTGGACAGAGTGAGCAAGATGCTGATAAGGTTTGGTTATTGATTTTTCTGTCTTCTGTTGTCATGAACAACTGCCTTTCTGCCATGTGCCACCCTGTCTTGGCGCCAGCCAATTACAGACTGAAAGCTCCACAAACTGCGCGCTACATAAACCTCTCCTCCCTTAACTCTGGGTGTCGGGTACTTTATCTCAGCAACAGGAGAAAAGTAAGCAAGACACTCCTGGTACTGCCTGACTAACACAACTCTCACTATGCGTGTCCTTCCTAGTCTTTAATGCCCCCTTCTTGGTCCTCTCATCTACGATAAACTTCGCTAGAACTCCCCTCTGCGCCCAAGGCATCTGGCGTTAACCTACACCCATTTCTCCTCTGCAGACACAGCAGTCCCTGTGGCTTTCCGTCCCAGTTATTCCCACACCCATGTACCCCAAGGTCAGCAAGCAAAGTACCCAGCTGCCTTCTGAAATGTTGCTCCTCTGGAAACCATGGAAAGGACAACTATTTTCTTTTTAAAATTCATGCCGGTCTCACAGATATTTTGTCCTCCTAGTGACTTCATTTTCAGTCCATGAATACTAACCCTTCATTTCCTGACAACAGTATCTTCCTTTGCACTTCAACTCGTCGTTGTATTTTGTGACTTCGATGTACACACCGCCCATTTGGGAATCCTGACCAACGTATCCACCTCCACGGACCTTACATCCCAGATGCCCACTCTGACTGTCACACACTGGACCTGGTCCTTCCACAGTACCACACTGAAAACACTTCCCATTTCCAACCACAGCTCCCCATCCCTCCACATTTTTTAGTCAATTATTCCTCCTATATCCCTTTCTGGGAAACTCTGGAGACTTTCAGTCTGACTTTTACTCTTGCTATGCATCAGCCCCTTTCTTGCTCTACATCTGTTTATTTTGCTTAGATTACATGTCCACCATTCAGCGCAATCTCTTGACAATAGCTTTTGGCTCCTTGTCTCATCGCTCCATTCGTTTTAGTGTTTCTCCTCAATCATTTGCATTACTATTCAAACATGTCCAAGTCCCCTAACCTCAAAAACATCTTCCCTAAGACCCCTGCTTCCCAAATACTATCCTTTCTTCCTTCCCATGTCTACAGACAGGGAAGAGTTGTCTACATCATTGCTACTCCAGCTTAGTTAGGTTCTGGCCCCTTTATCCCAACAAAATTAGCCCCTCCAAGCTCAAACACAATAGAATGCTTTCAATATTCAGATGACTGGTTCCATCAACAGCACCTGACACAGCTGAGTATTTCTTTTTCTATGAACTTTATTTCTGATTTTTGTGATATTTTACTGTCTCTGTCTTCCTACCCTAAGTCTCCTTTCTCCACTCTTTAAATCTAGGAGTTCCAAGGATATTCTCACCCCTAAGACAATCTCATCTACTCCAACATTTATTTCCAGAATCACTGTGTTCACACAGAAATATATATGAAAGTAAATTTAATGAAACAAGTACCTGCTATCAGGATGTAACTTTCGTTTCCCACTATGGCCTTGTCCTTTCTCTCATCCATATGACATCTTGAGAGAATCTAGCTGTAAACTCACCTGTTTATTTCTTCTGCCCAAAGTGACCAGGTTCCAAATTCTCTGGCTCTTCATGACTTTTTTTAATCATAACTAGTGGATGAATACAGAAATTAAAAAATGGAAGTAAAAAAAATTCACCCTGAACTTACATGAACATCCTGCAGATATCTATAAATATGTACAGACAGAAAAAGGAACAGAATACTTTTTAAAAATGAAATAGGTTTTTTTAATTTTAGGATAAATGTAACGGAATAAAAATAAAGTGAATTGTTGAACTTTACGTAAATATTTCTTCCTCACAGATTCTTCTCTAATCTCTCGGTTAAATATGGGAGGGGATAAACATTTTTTCTTAACTACATTAGCACTTAACACATTGACAGTTCTCTCACCCTCTAGGTTTTAAAATCAAATACAGTACTATCTGTATACTGTACTGGTTTACAGTTGTGGTGGACACTGTTGCACACTGTCAAGCTGCCGTATCAGTGAAGAAGCCGCCTTAGCTGTGGGAGGTGTTGGTCAGTCTTTCTTTGCCAGTCCTTGCTGCTTTGTCCCTCCCAGGGGAGCCTGCAGCCAACACATGATGGGTGGGTGCAAAGGCCTAGCCCCCTGTGCCCAATGAGGACAACACTGAGAGACTACTGTGGTTCCGGAGCTCCATGGGGTGGGCTGAGACTGGTTAGGCATGCAGCGAACCCTCTGCCCAGCCCAGTTCTGTTTCCTTTCCCTGTCTTTCCAAAGTATTGCTCCCATGAACACTCCTAAACAGACACGGGCACTCCACGCTGTCTCTCAGAGTTTGCTTCCAGAGCATCTGCTCTGCATGGAGACTTGGATTTTTCAGAAGGCAACTCTCTTAGTTACCCTGCTTCTTCTTACCTCACAATGTTCACACTCTCTTTGTCAGAAGGGCAACAACTCCAAATTCTAGAAGCTTAAAGCAGCACTGGGTAACTTCCTGTTACACAGTATATCTATTCTGGATGGGGGCGGGGTCTTCCGCAAAGCTGAGAGGCTCCATTTCCGTATAAGTTTCCATAACAGCTATGGCATTATTCTTAAAGGGTCTGAAATGGTTAGAAGACAATAGGAAGTCACATAATTTCAACAAGGTGGCAGGGTAGATGTGAAGATGAGAACCACCACTGGAGCCTGTTCTTCTGGATATCAAACTTTAACTCCCTCATGCTCCCACACACAGAACATTCTCTTCATTCCCAAAGGAAAATCTAAAAATGCTACTGAGTCACTGTGCCTGTGTGCATGCATGTGTGCATGCATGTGTGCAGTGCTGGGGATCAGCCCAAGGCTCATAAGCAAACACACTGAGCTACATCCCCAGCCTTCACCAGCGTTTTGGTGTCAAAATGAAGGCTCTCTGGGTGCTGACTGTCTCTAAGTACAGATGCGGCCCTTCTTCATCTGGAAACAAAAACTCAATGTCTGCCACACAGCATCTAACAAAATACTGCACCAGGGACATCTCTGTTTAGAGGTCACATGATCAACAGTAACTGGTTGGACCATGGTCTGCCATTGTTCTCAAAGCGTACTGAGCAGACACTGACTTCCAGCCTCTCCCACTCCCTGGAGGACAGCTCCTCCTTCAGTCTCTTGCCCAGTAGAAGTGATGTTCTGGGTGTCGCAATATATCACTTCAGTGTTTTCACACTGGCTACGATGATGTCTCACTTGACTTGATGCTTGATGTTGAAGAAGCCTTTGTAGCTCAGGGTTCTCAGCTCTACCTTACATGGGTTGGAAATGACTCATCTGCACCGTTAGCCCTGTAACTTCCTAAGGTTTTGGATTCTCTCTATTCCTTCTCCTTTTTTTAATAGGTATAAGCAAAAATATTGATTAGATTTTTTTTGCTTTTTTAAAGAGGGTAAAATTAAACATAACAAAACAGATCATAAGATAATAATGTCCTTTTCTTTGATGCTTGCAAACCTGCCATTTCTTCTCTGAATTCTTTCTTAAATGCTTTGCAGTCAATGCAGTTAATGGGAATAGTCAAGAGCAAATGAATTAATGTTATCTGTTTTTCTAACTTCTTTTGTCTAGAGATGTAGGTTTATTTTTATGCTATCTGCCACCTACAATAATGTAGGTGACAGCTTTGTCAAATACTTTGTGATTACCTAATGAGTATGACCATTTTTTCAGCTTCCAAATCAAGTTTCATCTTTTCTACTGCCTGGATCCAAATCAATGTCAAAAACAGGTTGGGATTTTTATGTAACAACACCAATTCCTTATACATTCATGTCTGTATCAGAATAAAGTTATGCTGAGATAACTAATATAATTTCAACAGGCAGAGATGTAAAACTCTTCTACAGGAAAGGGCCGTAAATATAGTTAAGTCACTGACTTACAAACAAGCTCTATTCTGGGAGAACATTCCCAGGTCTAACAAAGTGAGACTTACACACCCTACTTCCATGATTTGTTCACAGCTATGAAAGGTTTACAATGTGATGTCCGTTCATATATGTGAACGTTTGCAACTTGAATGTTCACACGTCTTTGTAAACAGTAACGCAATCTACTGCAATAGATATTCTACTCAAGGGTTTATCTCTCTATGAATCTGAGAAAAATTTTCCAAGATTTCTGTTGATGCAGCAGTGTGGCTTTTGACAGGAAGAGCATATGTTCTTGCTGCCTGTCTCTGGCTGTACATGACTCCAGAATTATCAGTATTTCTTCACCGGGTGTTTCTGCTGGTAAATTTTATAGCAGCTTCATATTTTTTTTACTCATTTCATTAGGTATCTGTTGAAAAAATTCTGTGGAGAGTCAATCCAACATCACACATTCTCTTTCATGAAGCTAGTTCGGGATATAGGAAATTCTTTATAGAATGATCAAATTCTTCTTTAAATTGAAGTTTTCAAATTTATTCTTTCATAGTGTCTGGAAAATCATTGGTTTTAGAATTAAGAAAGCTACATTCTAGCCCAAGTATTCAAACCAGGTTGCCATCAGAAACGAGCCATGCGATTTGATCTAAGTATCTATTCCCTTAGTAGACCATGAGGAAGCTGGATTCTATGACTAAACTCTCAGTTACCGTGTTTTATGATCCTATTTTTTAAATTAATCTTTTTCTTTCTAAACATTTAAAACAAAATTTGAACATAAAACCTTTTAAATCTAATTACACAGTGATTTTTTCTTACAGCTATTGTATCATTAATTATGTTCACATCACACATTAAAATGAACCTTTTTTGTCTATTCACTAAATAAATAAAACTGAGGTGGATCTATAGATCAGGCATTAAGCCAAAGACTGGGGAATTAATCGTTAAGACAGAAATTAAGTAATTACAAAGAATTATAGGTATTATAAAACTTATAAAAGGAAAGATACTGTAGGAGTTAGACAAATAGAACTCTAATACATTGGAGAGTAGAGGAAACTCTCCGGGTAGGAAGAGTTTCAAAGACAAGTCTGGAACACACTTTTTGAGGCACTATGGACCATACAGAGTAGAAATACTGATTATAAGGAACTAGTTGAAATAGAAAGCTGTCAAAACCCTAACAAGTGCTAGACTAATAAACCTTCACTGAGAGCAGTCACAAAGAATAGAAAGGGGACAAACAGGCTAAAAACAAAGCAGCTGCAGGTCTGAGTTGCAGGAGTTTGAGTTTACAATTACAGAAAGGCATTTGCTGAAGACTCCACAGACTGGTGAAGAACCTCCCAAGGGAAAGCAGACTCGGAACATTAAGATGATGACAACGTGCACTCACCTCAACCACAGAGTGGTTTCACACATTTGAAGTTCAATCTCACCTTTCTTCTGTCTGGAGAAGCCAGCAAACTTTTTCAGTAAAGAACCAGAGACTGAACACTGTAGGCCTTATGTGGCTGTAGAGCTTTTTATTGCTACTTAACAAGTTACCGTATCACATGTAAGACTTAAAACAATGCCCACTCACTGCCTCCCAGCGTCTATAGTTCAGAAGTCTAGGAAGACTCCGCAGAGTTCCTGGTAATGCCCTCACAGGGTTAGATCAACCCAAAGACTCAGCTGAGCTTCCAGCTGTTAGCTCTGGGGAAGAATCTGCTTCTGAGCTCACTCAGGGGTTGGCTGGATTTGGTTCCTTGCAGGCTGGGGGCTGAGGTCCTCACAGTCTTGGTGGCAGTGAGCCAGACCTCTCAGCTCCTTAAGCTGCTTTCAGGTCCTCCAGGAGGCCCTCTTCGCTGTAAAAACACAGGACTCAATGATGAATCTGCCTCATGCTTTGAATGTATTTTTTCTGTTATCAATGAGAGAAAATTCTTTGCTTTTAAATGAAGCATATGATTAGGCTGGGTCTATGCAAATAATATATTATTGTAATGTCAAATGATTTAATGTCAACCTTATCTTCAAAACCTACGCAACATAATTACAGCAGTTATGTAAGGGAATGAAGGTTCCCAAGCCACCTGAGAACACTGCCCCCCACCATCTGGCCTCTGGCCCCAATTCATGTACTCTTCATACACAAAATACACTGGCTCCAGCTTACAGCCCCCTTCAGTCTTGTATCACCAGTAAAAGTAGAACCTGTTCTGTATCTCAATTGAAATCTCATAATCTAGAACTCCAAAGTTTATGTAAACTATATAAATCTAGAGTGAATGGGGCTCCTGGTATAATCACCGAAATTCAGCTTCTGGGCAAATTCTTCCCACTTATTGACCCATGTAACTACGAGGAAGTTATCTGCCACTAATATTTCCAACACACAATGGCAGGGCAGACATAAATTTCAGATCTTACAGTTCAGAAAGGGCGAAATGCAGGTAAAGGAGACAGTAGTGAAAAGCAGTAATGAAATCCAGATGGGCAAACGCCAGCCACAGTTCCCTAACCTGGCATCCAGGTTTGGGTCCCACTCTCCGGGCTCTCACTGCTGGCCTCTGTGTCATTCTTTCCTTCCCACAAAACGCAGCAAGCAGCTGTCTGCAGCTGAGCAGTTTTACCAGTTTGCCTTCTGCCAACCACCTCCTCCTGTTTCACAGTCCCTGTTTCGCTTAGTTCGGGCTGCCAATGTTTGTGCTGATGTTACTTTTTAGAATCTTGTAAGCCTTGAATGAATTTTATCGAGATTCCCTCCACAAGATTAAAGTCATGCTCACAAATCTTATCAAGAGAATTGCTTCTCGGTCTAGAGCGTCTGCTGAGATAACTGAGGAGCAGCATTCTTAACCACTTACCAGTCCAATTGTTTAAGTACAGGACAACAAAAAATCGCATATTTTTGTTAACTTTTATAAGATACTATAACAGGAAATATAAAAAAGACAATTTTTTCAAATTTATACAGTCCAAGAATTAGTTGAAACGACTCCTGCCTGAACATAACTTGGGATAGTCAGGACATAAACAAACATACCGCTCGAGTAGTGCCAGAGGTAACCTGCTAGGTGGCTGAATGTTTAGGATGGGCAGATGTTAAGCGTGATCCATGAAGAAGGTCCCATCTTCTAGAAAGGTCTTTGAGGAGACCTCATGGGCTGCATGGACCTTTTGATCTCTCTGTGGGTGCAGTGCAAGTTGTACAGCTACTCGCTCAGTCTTTGCTCCAGTCCATTTGTCAGCACCCCTTTTTGAGTTTTAGCATCCTGCCCACCGGACAGGATGAGAATGACTCAGCTGATTGAGGCCTGACTTCTTTTTAACAGTCTGCCTCCCAATTATCTGTCCTTTCTTGCATTTTTCTAAAAGCAGCAAGAAAAATTTTACAATGTACTTCAATATTTTGCTTGAAAATTTTGTCAGTTGAATATTTAAATTTATCACTCATAAGCTCTGCTTTACATGTAACTGCAGGAGACAATTCTGCTAAATGCTCTGCCACTTCCTCCTGGTTCACGGACAAGTATCTCACTTTCTTTTGCCCTCATGGACAGTCTTTTAAGGTTCTACTAAGTCTGTTCAAGGCACTATGTTCTTCAAAGTTTTCCTCCATGGCTTGGAGAATAGCTCAGTGGTAGACAGCTTACCTAGCACGTGCATGGCCCTGAGTTCAAACTCTATCACTCCCCCTACAAAAATGCCATCTCTTGGCCAACAGTAATTCCAGTTATCTCCACATCTTTAGGGGTCTATTTTGGCAGCATCCCACTGATACCAAAATCTACATTAGTTTTCTATGACTAACAAAGTACTATACACTTCGTAGTTTAAAGCAACATGCATTTATTATCTCACATTTTCTCATGTCAGGAGTCAAGGTGGGCTCAGTAGGGTTCTCTTCCAAATCAAAAGCTTTACTGGGCTGGGCTCCGTCCTGAGGCCCTGGTAAAGAATGTACAGTACCCCTGCTCACTTAACTAGCTGGCTGACTTCAGCAGCTCGCAGTTTATGACAAGGCTTCCTTCTACTGCTCGCTGTCACAGAGGTCATTCTTAGGTCTCCGAGGTCACTCTCACGTTCCTTCACAGAGCCTTCTCCACTCTCAGGGGTGCAGGTTCTCCTTCAGGTCACATCCCCCTCACGTCTGAACTTCTCTGATGGCTTCTTTTACTAACCAGAGAAAACACTGCTTTGAAAACCCTGCTTAACTTAATGCCTTGAGGTCAGCCCACCCAGATACTCTCCCTATGTTAGGGCTAGTTAATTAATAATCCTAATTAAATCTGTAGAATCACAGGAGTAAAGAGGAGGTCATGAGAGCATCTTAGAATTCTGCCTACCACACGGGCCATCTATATAATCTTATTTGTTTTTGTAAACAGTTCTTTAACAATGTAAAAAATATTTCCAGCTTAGAGAACTTTTATAAACATCAATAGTCAGATTTGGTTCACAAATCAATGTACATCAGAATCACCTGCAGTGCTTTTTAAACTACAGTGAAATGTAGTCAGTAAGTTTGAAACAGGGACTGGAAATCTGCACGTGTAACGAGTTCCAGGCAATATGGCTGCTGGTCCATGGATCACTCTCTGAGAGCCAACTGTTTCCAGGAAACTTAGCTCATCTATCAACTGGGGACATGTATGGCAAGATGAACCACACCACATCTTTGTTAGGTATCAACTTTGCTAAGCAGCAGCAACTCATCGAGACCCATCTGAATGACACACACTAAGGATTTAATCAAGATTTTTATACTTGGGACCAGAAAAATGTGCACATACCCTCTCCATCATCACAGCTAGCCACTGCACAGGTTTGCTGACTGGTTACTGTTTGTTGATATAGGAATGGTTGTGTATGTATGTTTATGAAAGAAGCAATGGATTAGATTTTAATAAATCCTAATAAATAAATCCAATAAAATTAGAAACTAATAAATCAAATTAAAAATAAAACTAGGAGAAGGAAAGTGGGAAAGGCTATTCTTGGCAAGTGTTACTGAGAGTAACGTAGTACTAAAATTTCCAAGTGAAAAAGCATTGGGGTTATGTATTAAGAAAGAGTAAAGACTGTAAGAACAAAGTTGAGTGAAGGGAAAAATGTTCTAAGACCACAGTAGGAAGGACACCAAGGCTGGGAAGATGACTGACACCATCCAGCTATTGGGCACAGGGTAAGAAATGATGAAAGCAAATATTAAACCGTCTCCCTATTTCAGGGCTCTTATCCGGAAACACGGGCAGCTAACTGACTCAAAGTACAAGAGCAATTTATTGAAGGAATGAGGAAAAAAGAGAATTCAGTCACTATCTAGGTGTCTCAAGGATGAAGTCTGAAATCCTCCTGCAGAACGGGCCCGGCGAGGGAGCTCTGCTGTGTTTCCACAGGGCTCTCACATGTTGAGAACTTTTCTTAACTGCAACTGTTACTGGCTAAGCACCAACACCTTGACTGCACTGGCGAAGGTATTTTAGAATTATTACAGCCTCTGATATCCAAGAGCTGCTCACGTAAACGTGACATGAGGGCAGTGTCTGCTCCTCTGTGTGGTCCGCACTAAGATTTGGTAGAAATGGTAAGAGTGGTACAGTCCAGCCACAAAGGCCAAGCTCCAACAACCAGTAAGACAGGGTAAATGAATCCTACACCCTCCCTTAGTGGTGGAGGCATTAGCTAGCACTTCACAGTCATTAGAAACGTGCTGGAAACATATGGAAGAATGAGAAGTCAACATGTCTACCACAAAATGTGACAGATTAAACATCTTAAACCATGTATTTAAAATTCAGCCATCTCTGTGCCTAGCTAACCCATTAGTAGTAGGATCAGAGAATATTGGAGATGAATAGAACCTTAGAGATAATTATGGTTTAACCCTATTTTACTGTGAACTCAATATCCAAAATGGTAAGATCACTTAGCAAGTTTACACAGCTAGACACCGGAAACCTCTCAGCCTTTTCAACTCTTGGCATATCTTTAAGCAGACCAAGGAGGCATACCAAGGAGGCATTCCTCAAACTATGTCACCATCTTAATGATAAATGTTAGTTTTACTCTCAGAGAAACTCATTGTTTAGTTTTCAGAAAATCATTCTGGTGGCACTAGTCTTTGTTTTTCTCAGTGTATTGATTTAAATTTTATGTGTAGAATTCTGTTTTTCTTTCATTACCATGAAAATAAACAGTGAACTTTAAACGTTTTAAATTTTTGACTGAATTAAAACTCTCTCTTGACAAAAGGTTAATATTCTTGCAAAAGTAAATAATTTACTCAAAAGCTACCAGGATGAATATTTCATTGTGAATGTCTTCTTTATGAATGTGCCTATGCATGTTATTTCTATCAAATTAGAGGCAAATTCACCCACAAAAGAATTACAAAATTTATCCATAGTTAATATTAAAATTAATCAGAGATCATGAGTACAGTATATAGAGCAAATCTATCATTCTATTGATATATTTTATGACCAGATATCTCAAAGAATTACCATATTTAACCTCTGTAATGAGAGTTATAAAACAAGCAAGGGGGTTTTGAGAAGGTAGAAAAGAAACGCAAGGGACAAGGACAGCCGTAGCTCCTGAATGTGAAGTGAGTCATCACAAAAAGGTTTCCAAAAGCAGAATATAGATCGCTTTATTCAGATTGAAATATTATGTCTCAGAAGCTATTTATCTGGCACTTGTTCCTTACGGTAAACATTCCCTAGAAATTACTGTACTGGATGACCAAAACAACAGTTATAGAGTCAGTGACTACAAGCTAACACATGCTATGTAGGTGCATACAGAAAACTACTTAGTTAAACCAGAGACAAAACCATAATATTTTCTATATGTTCATTTCCTTTGGGCAATAATTATAATTTATATGAACGTGGGAATGGATAATTGAAAATAAATAAAAATACAAAATACATACCTTTTGGTGATATATCTTTTCTCTTGTAAGTTAAAATCAGTTATTTTTATACAAAGGTATATTTTCCACAGAAAAGCTAGTGCTAACTCAGATCAAAAATAAAACAATTTAAAAATTATATTAATAATTGCAGAATAATCATTTTCATGAAAATCTGTACTTTTCTGTGTTTTTCTCTTATAAACAGCTAATTTTAAAAAGGCACTTGACCAAAACAGTAATTCTGAAAATTTAAAACAAGTTATTGATTATACCAATAAAGATTAAATCTTACCCTGAAAACCCATCTGGAAATACTATTATTCACCAACACTTTTGTGTTTTCAGAGATGCTGAAGTCCTCTAGTTAAAATGGTATAGTTCAACTGTACACAATGTTTCCACAAGGTATTCTGACTAGTGTGAATGCAAGGAAACTTTAACTTTGGACTTATGCTCACACATTTAAAAGCTTACAAACAGCCCTCAAATATTATATTTGTTTTAAAAATTAAATATAGCCTAAAGCTGGTGTATCTATATTATGAAAATGCTTTTTAATATTTTTAATATGAGGAATAAATATAAATCATAATTTACACTTTTAGTACATCAACAGATTTCCTCATAATCTAAGTAACTGTGGCATAATGTATCTCTCTGGTTTAAATAAACAGTGTAGATATTTCTCTCCAGTGATCTGCAATACCTCATGGGAACCTAGCTAAAAATGTGAGAAGGGGCAAGAAAGATTGGTTTGTTAGTGATTATGATCTGAGGGAAAAACAGAGTTAACTAGAAACCTAAGTTTGTGTTCTCTCAGATTTTGAGTTCAAAATCTTTGTTTGAAAAAGTGGAAAGAATAATGAGGTCAGACTTTTTGAACTTTTAAAATAATTTCACAGCAGTTTTGGAAAGATAACCAGTCAGGACTTAGGAAGCTGCACATGTTATGTAACAGCAAACATTTTCTGCAGGATAGCAGATTAAACCAGGTGGCTAGACAGCTCTCTATGTGTTACCTGGCTTTACCCTCCCAAGAACACAGTCAGTTCTGTAAGGAGCTTGGCTGACCCCAAAACCAACTGTTTACTGTATGTTCAACAAAGAATACACATGTGAACCTGGGGGTAGAACTATTATCAAGGATAAGACATCTACGAAAAATCATTTAAGTGTAACTTTCATAGAAAAGAAAAAAAACATACCTACCTATCCAGGGCTTAGAAATTTTTGACTGAGAAAATTTTTGGGTTGATTACAGACTTTTAAAATTGTGTCTACTGTATACCATGAACATAAACATTGATGAGATACTCACAGAATGATTGTAAGAAGGTTCCAATATCACAGGTAATGACATTTTCCCTTGAAGATTCAATTTGGTTAAGTAAAAAATCTTTTCCCCCACAATCTTTTCTTTTTTCATGCGATGCACACCATACAGTCTAAAGCGAACTGCATAGTTTCCAATCATCTCAGATTCGACGTGATTAAACTTGAACGTTTCTGTGAAGACGGGGCATGGTCCTCTCTGGATGCTGGTTTTTGCTCTCTGTTTCTTTATAGGTAGAAGAACAAGGTGTACTTGCCAGGAGTTGCCACCTGCCCTGTTATATGCTGGGATGTCTGTGACAGCTGTCACTGTTACCAAAAGCTTCTGTTCTTGTGAGTCATAGTCAAAAGTCACATCCAGTGTGCCGTATTTAGCTTCTGGCTCAGGATCAAAAGGTTTAGGAAGCTGTGAAGATGATCCTTGAGCTGACATATCCTAAAAAAAGCAAATTTAAATGTTTTCAGTTTTTAACTCTATTATTTAATCCAGCATGTAAATAAATGCCTGAGAGTTCTTTAAAAGGGTAATGTGAAAACAAGCTTTATTTGCTATCACAAAAAAATATTATAAATAGCAGTCAGCTACCATCAAAAACTATCCTATAGGGCTAGAGCATCTAAGTGGTAATTTAAACTAAAATCAATGATAAAAAATACATTCTAAATGTAATATGCACTACCACAATTTTGAGAAAGCTGCATGTTTTTATTTATAATTATTTAAAATATATGCTTTAATGTATAACTCTGTCCCTTTAGCAGGAAACTGCTAAATTTTGCTTTCTTAACAATGAAACTGTCAGTAGTAGGCCACAGAAGAGAGTATACATAATAATTATAATACTATTGAAATATTTGGTTCTATTTGCAGGATTTACTCTAAAATGGTCCCATCTACAATAGAATATTAACATATTTAGATTTAGGTACCAAAGAAATGTGGTATGTGGAAATATAAAAAGCCCTCAAAGTACTTATTGGAGCCATATATTTATTCTCCATGTTACAAACCATATTCACTTAATTTTAACCAGAATTAAAAACAACATATTATTTTCTAGAACTAATTACTGTTGAAATAGAAGAATATATATTCCAAAAGTGAAAGACTAAAGTGCACATACTAATTGTCACACTGAAAGAAGTCGTGCCCTTTTTACTGGCAAGCATCTCAAATTTCTGCCAGTCCCTCTGGACTACACTAGGGGGGTCACCTTACTGACAATGCCCCAGCCAGGTTTCTGACTTTTCAACCTCATCACTACATCCCTTGAAGTATTTTAATGAACCTTATTTTTCATTTTAAAAATGTGGACCAATTTTATAATTTCCTTGTTATGAGTTGTATCTAGATGTCCCCCAAAGTCTCATGTGGTCATGGCTGGGGCTTTTGGAGGTGCTGGATCTAGGGGGTCTGATGCTGGGATTAAGGCTGCCCCACCCTGGGTGTGAGTGCTATCTGCCGTTAGGGCAGGGAGTCTGGACAGAATATGAAGGACAGAAAGAAAGCTGCTGCTGCTTGTCATTGCTGCTTTGTTACTTTGATACTCTCTGCCCATCATGACCTGCCTCTTCTCTGTGATGCCCACTGCCATGCCACTTTGTCTTGGAGCTACACAACTATGGACTGAAACCTCTACAAACTGTGAACTACAATAAACCTTCCCTCCTCTAACTTTGGGTGTTAGGTATTTTGTCTCAGCAAGGGGAAAACCATACTTGTATTTAGTGGCTACTAAGGCAGCGAATACTATTGACCCTAGGTTTTCTTTCTTCTATTTATTCAAAGAACTCTGAGTTCTGACTAGAGATACATGTCTACAGAGACTGTATCAAATCCTGGAGCCTCTATTATAGCCAGTACGTCCTCGGCCTCAGCTTTCACGTTAACTATTGTACCTACCATGCACCAGTCTCTATTTTAGGGGTGTGTGTGTGTGTGTGTGTGTAGGGGAAACTCTTGTTTCTGCAGCACAAAACCAAGAGTGACATAATGGTTAAATTTGTAACTCATATAGAAATTGGCATCATTGTATAGACGATGAGATGAGTAGTGAAGAATAGTATTTGGGGAGAAGGAGCACATTTTCATGGAAGAATTGAGTTTTTTTTAAGTGTGAGAGTAATCAGGATAAACACTTTTACTCTTAAAACAGGTTAAGCAGCTGTCTTCATGTATACTATTTCATAATTGTAGTTAAAGATACATTTTTGACACTTCAATTAAATATTTTTAAAAACAGTGTCATGATGTCTAGGATTTTTCAGGCAACAAACATTTTTGTAAGGTCCTGGATAGATATCTATCAATTTCATTTCTCTGGTACTTCCCTAATATTATTCTTCTTTGTTTTTGTTTTAGTTTTGATGTTTTTTTGTTTGTTTGTTTTTAGAATTCCAACAATTCTTACAAATGCCAGGGTTAAAGGGTAAAAAGTTTACAGATAAAAGCTGCTATCTGTATTATTCCACTAGACATTAAGAAAATTTGTCTATTTTCAAAGTGCTTGGTTCAAAGTTTGAAAAATACTTTAGTGATCAACAGGTCATCAAAAGAACTTATGGACTCCCTATCAAACAGTTTTTCTGAGTCCTCTCTCCTCTTCTGGCTCGATTGTGTATATAGACAGGCTCCATGATAGCCACTACCTTGATTAACCAAGAGCAAAGAGAATTTTCCATTAGATACATAATATCTATTATAGAGGCAAAATAAACTTGAAAAAATGTAAGAGTAAATTTATACTAGCATAGACTACTGGCATTGCACATCCTAAATATTTATGTAATGTGTATTTGCTATATTGCTTGACTGTATTCAATGATACTAGTAGAGTGAAGACGACACAAGAACAAGTAGAGTGAAGAAAAGAAATGTTAACACAGCAAGTCAGCAGCTTCTGAAATACAGGCAAACTACAGTAAACCACAGACAACGAGGAGGGCAGCAGAACCTGGAACACAGGCAGAATTCATAAGATACACTAAATGTAGCAACTAAGTTAACAATTGGTAAGACACAGAAAGAGTAGAAACTAGCATTTAAAACAGTGAATGTTCCTACAGAAAGGGATGGAAAACCTAAGCCAGAATCACACTGCTCTGTGCTGACAGCTTTGTTTTACTCAAAAAGTGTGGATGAAAACCTACATCTGCTCAGGAGGCTAACTGGCAAGTTTCAGGAGTGGCCAGAGGTACTCACTCCTACACGTCTTCTGTAAATCAAGTATGGGCTGTTGGCCGTTTGGTAGTCTTGTGCAAATCTCAATTATGGTCCCTGTTATTACACGATAAATGAGAATGCTGATAATAGTCATGCATAAACCATGACAAATACTGTGGTCTTCTACCTATACCTACTGATAGCCTAGGTATGTTAACTTACCTCGTTTTGCTCCTCTTATTTATTGCTTTGGATCTGAAATGAATTAAAATAAAAATGTGTGAAATCTTGCATATCATCTGTGTAACTAAATGTGGTCTGTGAGTCCTCTGGTGGCATGTGTGGTGGGCACCACTGCATCAAAGTGATCTCCCACATGACAACTCAGATCAAGCGGGCAATACAACATAACTGCTAAAAGCACTATCTCTGTTCTCAAACAGACCTGGGTCTGACCTGTAGTTCCAAAATTTAAAAGCTGATGATGCCTGGGCAAACTTCTTAAGTCCCTGAATCTTAATATTTTCATTTATGAGACAGATATAACAACTTCCTGAAACTATGACAGGTAGAATTACGTGAGCTGACTAAATAAAGCCCACAGCAAGATTCCCAGCATGCCTGATGACATCTATTGCTGTTAATTCTATAATCCGGGCTTCACTGTCAACTGCTGGCTGTCTACATGGTATGCAAAAAGCCACAAGCACCTGCCTTAAACCTGTTTAAGTGCTAGAATACAAATATTCTTGGAAAATCATGAAATACTGATAAAACATCAATGTGAAGTCTTCTTCTAGGTTAGAAACTAATGTAGATATACCAGAAAAGTATTATTTTTTTAAGTATAGAAGAAAAACCTTAAGTAAAGAAATTCTATCCATAGCTTAATTGCTCTGTGCATTGGGAAGCTAGCTTCATTATTTAGTTTGACAGATCAGAAGGTTCGCCATCAAAGAACACAGACACTACAGTATTACTGAGTATTTCAGGAATAAAGGTAGGAAAAACTTTCAACTCTAAACTTTTAAGGAAAGTGAATCCTAAAAATAAACACCACCTTTTGAAGCCCTCTAGATCACCTTTATAGTTTTCATTGTTACAGAAAGACTAAAACAAATTCTTTAGAAAATGGCAATAATTTGAAAATGCAATTATTTTTGTTGTCACTGTTACATTTTTGCTCAAAAAAGTAACTTAAATTCAACCAAGCACTCTGAATGCATGACTGTCATGAATTCAAATTTGATCAGTAAAGCTAATCATCACTGATCTCTTTCATATTCTATAAAATGAAAATACAGTAACATGATTTGGACAGACTTGTGAAACATTGTAACAATCTAGTAGTAATGTCCATCAACAGAAAATGGACACAGAAAATGTAGTATTGATATGCAATGGAATACTACTCTGCTATAAAAAGGATGGTTTTGAACCACTTTGAAACAAGATTAAGTGAAATAAATCAGACACACAAGTTTAAATGCCATATGATTTCTCTTATGTGACAAATCTGAAATAGGAATAAAGAGCAAAGTAAAAGATAAAAGGAAACGGGGACAGAGCTGCTGCAAATGTGAGCAGATGGGAGAAGTACAATGAGGGAGTAGAGGAGTACGATAAGGGGTCGTAACAAAAGAATTAAGATGTCACAGACCAAATGGCCACAATGAAAGTAGCCAGTATGTGTGGAAAACGTGCTATTAAAGAAATTAAAATTTAAAAATCTAAAATAATAAAAAAGAAAAACAATAACTTCCAGATGAAAGAAAAAGGTAAATTATTCTGGAGTTATTAAAGTGTTTAAAAGCAGCGCCTTCTATCCTTAACTGTAGATCTTCTTTCCACTCGAGCACGGGTGCTGGAGAACAGGCAGGCAAAGGAAGCTACGAGGGGTTAAAACTGTGCTAACACCCGCTCCCGTAGCAGGAGGAGAGCACGGGTATCATCTTCCAAACCACAATCACTCAAACTTGTACTTACTTCGGGGCTCAGGACCGCAGTGCTGTCGCTGGGAACATCTTCTTCATATCCTTTATTATGGAAACTTTCTACTTCATGACCTGTACTTCCTTCACTTGGGCACTTGTTATATGAGCATCTTGGACTGTTGCTGCAGTGGGAAAACTCACATTTACTGTCCCCAACCTCAGACGGTGTGCACGAGAGGTGGGGAGAGCCACTGTCATCCTGGTACGGCGGCGGCTGCAGCTCGTCCAGAGGGGGTGTTCTTCTCATTCTCTGAATGCAGCTTCCTGACAATGATTAAGAAGTGGGTCACTCTTTCTAGTCAGCCTCAACATGTGGTAGAGTCTACAATGACTGTGACCTTCTTAGAAACTGAATTTAAAAGTTGTGGCAATGTGATATTAGGTCCTGTAAGTAAGTTTTCTTCTCAGGTACAGAAATAAAATGATCAGGCTTCCTGCTCTTCTTCTGCACAGTAGGGTTAGGAAGAAGTTGTACAATAAGAGAGATCCTGCTACACATCATAAAAGCAATCATTCAATAGATCATTTGGCTCTCTTTCCTAATAAGCCTGGCAACACACACACTTCCTTAGTACTCCTTTGCCTTTCTGGCCACAGCAATAAAAACTTGGTAGGTAAAACAAACACGAAAACCTCATGAATTTTCCTGTTATTGAGATGAACATAAGCCAGTATTTAGCTTAGCAGTGCCAGAACTGTTCTTCCAAATGTATTCTAAGTCTAGAATCCTAAGTGAGGCGCCCCATGAGCCAGGCCCAGACCCCGTCCCCGACTCCCAGCGGCCAGCCAAGGTTAAGAGCTGTGCCTCTGCCCCCCGCACAGACCCCGCTCTGCCCTGTGCCCTAGTTCCACAGACTGAGTCCACCTTATGCATCGCAGAGAGCATCCCCACAGACAGCAGGCCTGGGGAACTACATTTACTCCATGTTTAAACGGTCTTTTCAGTATTCCCTCAGTGATTTCTGTCAATGACTGAAATGAATGCATCTGTGAACGAGGAAGGCAGCAGCGGGAGAGGAGATGGAGACAGACCTCAGGGTACAGTGTAAAAGCGCCCAAGTCTGTGTAGACAAACCTTGACTCTGACATCAAGATTAAACACTGCTCATTTTTTAATGGACTATGGATCTCCCTTCTCATAAGGAACCCTGAGAAAGGTAGTTTGTATTGTAACTTCCATGGAGTTCAGTTTAAATACTCCAAACAGACTCTCTGTCCTTCCTAACAGTGGATACACTTGACATAAAAACTGAAAGGCTCATTTAAAAGTTACTGCAATATCTGGTTCAAATAAGAAATATTAATTGGCAGAAACGTATATATTTGATCAGAAGCTCTGTGAATTTAAAAAAACTAAGGATCTTAGCTCCTAAGACTAGTATACTATTTTAAAATGGATTACCGAATATACCTCTAGCTAATTCAAAGAAAAGAGATCGCACACACTGCCAGCAGCTGGGCGGCTCAACCCTCTCGTGGGTGGTGAGCTTGGAGCTGGCCCAGCAGGCAGCTGCCCCTGCCCACAAAGGGTGACCAGTGAGATCCACGCTTCTGTCTTCTTGGTAATGGCTCATTCTGTCCTTCTTTGTCCCTTCCCATCTCCCGGGGTGCAGCAGTCACTTTGTGACCATGAAGTGACAAGCATATGAAAAAACTTAAGGATGGAGCAGAAACATGACAGGCATCCAAGCATCTGAACCTGAAAACTTCGAGAGTTGAGACAAATCCCAGTTTGTTCAGTAACGAAACAAAACAACCTGAGAGGTGGATTTCTGTTTTCAAGTAAGTCTCCACCAGTACAGTTTATAAATCATTAAGCCAACACCTTCTACTTCTTTAACAATGCATATTTAATCAGCCATCAAATACTTACTGCAGCACAAGTCAACTAAGAATTTCCCAATCAGTGCTTGGCAGCCAGCACACCATCCTCTCCTTTCACCTCTCTGGGAAAGGAGAGGTGACCCTCCCCAGCAGCGCAGTACACAGTCTGACAGATTTACTGGATGGGAGCGAGCCCATGTCTTTCTAAACCTACCATTGGCAGGAGAAATGCGCTTGCCATAGTTGGCTTACTTTGATCAGAAGTCATAAAAAATCTGAAGGTAGGTTTGGGTTAGCTTACTGACCGTTACCGAGCTGTATGGAAATATTACAGGCCTGAGCATGTAGGTGCAGGAAGGAGCAGCTGTGGAGGGCGCTGGCTGCAGAGCAAGCATAATCCAGGTCTGGCAGTCTCTGTCCTCCGATTCTGCAATCTGATCTCAGATTTTACATCGACTGTTTTTTTCTTGGTATGGATTTTCTTTTCCAAGAATAACAGTCCCACTGAAACCATGTTTCTTCTGCTGTGACTGGGGTCATAGAATTCCTGCCTTATTTCTGATTTGCTTTTCAATATTATCTTCCCATTGGCTCTTGTAGATGCAGTTTAACTTTTTTACAGAGACAAAGGCGCAAATCACACAAACTATGTTTGTGATATTCGAAGATATCTAAGTACACTTACCGGGTAGATCTTACTACTGTTTTCTAGGTTTGAGAAAAACAACATTCAAGTTATGAATTGGAACATTTATTTCAGCCACAGCATATGCTCAAAATTTTGAAAATAATGTCATTTTTATTTTCATTTTTGTATTTTACTTGTCAAAGTGAAGAACATGCAAATGTAGAATTAAAATTTCACTAAAATATATAATCACGAAAGTTTCCACCCTTTTAAATTTTTATTCTGACAACTCCTTCATGTTGTCTGAACAATATAGTAAAGGCTTAAATTTAATTGATATTAGAAAATCTTAAGGCATTTGTTTTATAAAGTAACAGAATTTATATTATGGTTAAATTGCACAGTAAACATCAACTGTAAAAAGAAATTTCTAGCGTGACTATCAAATGCCAAAATGATGGTGCCCTCCCATTTCTTTAGTTCTTGCTTTGCTAATTTCATACACTTATTTTAATGGAAATGTTACATCCATGAAAGGATTCAGTTCAGATACACCATGAGCATTTTAATTTACCATCTGCACATTACACAGCATCTTTAGAACAAGATAAAACATTTTCTTCTTACCCTAACGGAACAGCATGCATGTATATATGGAATGCGACCAACAGCTCTTCACCTTACGTTTTAAGACAGTGATGACAACTACAGTTTTAAGAAATGGTGAATATTCAACAACTGCAAGAATTCACTTTTACAGTACCTGAGAGAGCTTGCCAAAACTGATTATAAGCTGGGGAGTAAACTACAGCACAACACGCTTTACAAAATTTGAAGAAAAAAGGATGTTGTATGACCACTGTAAACTAGAAACAAAAACATAAACAGAGAACCTATAGAAAACTAAATAATCAGAAACTAAAATATACTCTAAGTAACTATGGATCAAAGAAAAAATAACTGTCATCAAAAATATATTGAGAATGACTAAAGTAATCCACACAAATACTTATCTAAAACTGTACACAGAAAGAAATGTCCAGGTCCCAGTGCATACACGGCAGCAGGAAGAGAGGATAGGTGTTGAAAATAGTTATGATCTAGGCATCCACTTCAAGAAATTTTTTAAAACTCAGCAAGTTAAAACCCAAAATAGGGATGAAATAATAAAAAGCAGAAAAACATACTTAAGCATGTGTACTTGAAAAGCATTAGCAAACCAAAACATAATTCACTGAAAACACTAATAAAATTGATAAACTGCTGAAACACACTAGTCAGGAAGAAAGAGAAATGGCATAAATTATTAATGCCAGGAATAAAAAAGAGATCATTTCAGATCCTGCAGACATTCACAGGTCAGCGTCTTCCCTGTCCTTCCTTCAGTCCCAAAACTACTGGGAGGGGCACAGGGAGGTGGCCTCGAGAATCATGCCAGGGCCTGGAGATGTGTATGTGTGGGAAACCCAGTGTGCTGCTATTCTGGGGCCCAAGTGACACAAGGGTGTCAGTTTTCACTGGGGAGCCAGGCAACAGACAGCATCAGAACCCCAGGCGCACCAGAGCCCTCATTTCAGGGACCGGCCAGGAGTGGTGCCCGTGGTCATGGGGAAGAGCACAGTGGGGCTGTCCTGCACAGCCGGCCAGAATCTGAGAGAGGGGCCCAGCGATGGCAGCCAGAGCCTCGGCAGGCTACTGAGGTTCCCTACAGAGGGACTGCTCGGCCTGCAGCAACGAAGCCTGGACTAGTATCAGAGGAGGGTACAATATAACGAGTACAGCAACAGCCTAAAAGCGAGTGAGGCCTACTGAGGTGCAGTGGGCAATGTCCACCGGAGTGGACCTGGTGCTTCTCACAGACCTGAAACCGGCCCCATACAGGAAAGGAGCACGTCTGGGGGGGGCCTGAAGTACAGTGTCAGAGCCCAAGCTGGGTGAGGAGGCAACATGCAGGAAAAAGCCAGAGTCTTGGACCCCAGTACAGGGCTGAACTTAAGCAAGAGCAAATCAGAGTAAGACAAAAGATTAGGGCTTGGCAATGTGGGCTGGGCAAGTGGGTGAGACCTATGAATCACAGAGATCCAGGAAACTTACACATGAGCTCTGCACCTAGAACTAATCAGAAAGTACACCTTCAAATCCTCTTGCAAGAAATCAGGAAAGTTTTTGATAAGATGGCCTACATGCAAAAGATGCTGCCATTAAGTTACTGAGCCCTTTCACAATGATCTGCTCTCACTCTGAGAGGGTACTTCTTTTCTTTCTAATTAGCCTGTACTTGCTCTGCAGAACAAGTTTCCTTTTTTGCCTTTAATAAAACCTTACGACCTTTTGTGCTTGTTTTGTCCAATTCTTTGTTCAGGCCACGAACCTGGGAAGAATTTCTAGTAGGAGTCCCAGAGCTAGTAACAAGAGCACATTTAAGGTGATGAGGATATACAATGGTCCAAAAGGTGAGACCCCATGTTCCCACAACGATGTCCACCAGTGGGAAAGGCTGCACGAGTTATCAGAACTCAAAAGAAGTACATGCAGAAAGATGGGAGGGCAAGTATTCAGACAGGGTCAAACAGGAAGTATATAAAATTAATGGTAATGCCATCTGTCACTGTTTAGAGAAGGGAGTTACAAATATGGAAAAGGAAAATGCTAGGCCTAACTCTATGGTGTTATATTAGAACTACCAATATCAATGTGAATTCACATTTTTAATTATAAAGTAAATGTAACTTTAAATGTACGCTTGCTTGCAAACACACCAATACCTAAACACCCTTGCTTTGAGCACTGAAGATTAGAACAAACACCACCACCTCAGCAGTAGTGAGCACAACCAGTGCTCACACCCAGGCTTCTGAATCCATCCTCCATTGCAAGCATGCAGACTTCTGCAAGAAATGGTTACTTCCAGAGCTAGGTGGGGATAGTATAAGAGGAGCTCAGAAAAGCTGGTTGTGTTGAAAGTGAGGAAATATTCAAGGATGGGACATGACAAAGGACAAATAAGGCAGAGTGAACAGGATATCACCAGTCAAACCCCATGAACTACTTGAACTTCAAAATAAAAACCTGTGATAACAGACTATGATTTACTGGAGAAAGCAGGAAAGTACAAGTTCATAAAATACAAATAAATATATAAATAAACTGAAGGAGTTTGGGAGAATTGAATATATACATATTATAAAGTACCTTCATACACAATAGTTATTGATTACAAATGGTAACTACTATGGAGAAGACTGCAGATGCCACTTTGATAAAGAGATGGAAGTGAATGTAACAAGGAAGGGACAAATTACAGTTGTGCACCATCTAGTAAGATGCAAAGAGAGGAGCACATCTCACAATACATGCAGACTACCTATACAAAACAAGTGTGCAACCTACCGAAATGGGCCCAAGGAGAAACAGGGAAACTACATAACCTAATACCTATTATAGAAACAGAATTCATAATTTAAAACTTAAAATAAAGTTCCATGTCCAGATGGCTTTTAGTCTTACACAAAATGTTCTGGATAATATTGAAAGAAAAAGTATTTCTTAAATTATTTCATAAAGTCGAAACAACCTTGACACTCGGACTTGAAAATATGTCCCTACAAAAAAGAAAGAAAGAAAGAAAATATGTTCTTACAAGAAAAAAAAGTATCAGTCAATCCTTCTTGTGAACATAGGTATTAAAAAGCTCTCTACAAAATACTGGAAGAAAAAAAAAACCCACAGCCATGATAAGCAGGTATGGATTTACAGTAGGAATGCTAGGTTACTCTAGGTGGGTTTAATACTCAAAATTTAATCAATCAAATTCTTTGCAGTGAAAGAATAAAGGTAATAATATGATAATTATAACAGCTTTAAAAAGCACTAATAAAATTCACTATCCATTCACGATAACATGGGTAAGCAAACTCAGAAGGCAGTTTTCTTTAACTCCTGACGAGTATCTCCAGCAAATATGTCTAATGGTGACGTGTTTAAAGTTTTATGTCTGAGATGGGACTGAGACAAGGAGGCCTATAATCACCATTTCTACTGAACAACATGCTAGTGTTCAAGCTAGTGTGATAAGGCAAGAAAATATAATTCAGAAAGATTGAAAAAAATAAAACTATCATTACTTTCAGATGATGACTGGGGTGCAAACAATAAAAGTAATTTTGAAACAATCTATTAGAGTAGATTCACTAGGTTATAGGATATAACATTAGTATTTTAAAGAATCTACTCTTATACACATGCAATGAACATTTAGAAAGTAAAATTTTAAACCAATTCCATCATTAAACCAAACTCACAAGGGTAAATACCATATAGTCTCCCTAGTATGAGATTTGATAAGAATACATAAGACTTTATGGTAAGCATGAGTTCCCATCTCATAGCTTTGAAGTCTTTCAAAGTTTTCAATCATCAGTTGGAATGCTTTTATCCTGTTTTGTTTGACTATATCATGTGTGATGATATGAACAGCTGTTTTGAACAAAACATTATGACAGCTATTACTGATTTAATATCATCCTTCTTAGAAGTCCTACCATGCTTTTTTTGTTCTACTACCATTGGTTCTATCGATCACATTGTGTCTTATTGGAATTTGAATATGTGTGATAGTTTAAACAAATTTTTTTTTATCGAAAATGAGATATTATAGTACCCATTGATCATTTTCTGTTATTCAGTTCAGAAAGCCCCGTAATTCTTTCACTCTATGCATGGCTTTATACTATTGTGTTATGTTTGATATTATTGTATTTGAAACTATGCTCAACTATAGCAGAGTAAGAGATATGGTGTTAGCTACTGTTGATGTCCAGTTGTC
>PVJX010008964.1:0-63134 GCA_004027295.1 Dolichotis patagonum | reverse complement strand
CCAAATTGTGATCATTCCAATAATTATTGCTGTTGGAACACAGTCTATGAATTTAGTTCAGGTGAATTTACCTTTAAATCATATTTTACTTAAGCTAATACTAATATTGGTGAGCATTTCTTGATCTTACAGCAATAATATTTATAATTCAGGAAGTTCAGGTGTGACAGAGGAAAAACAGGAGAGCTAAAAAAGAATTTCAAAACCAGTCTATTTTATAGTCACTTTAAAATTTGTGAATTCATTCAGCATTGTTTGTGTTAAGCTTGCAGACGTTGAATGATTCTCTTCTTTCTTTTCTTCTTTTTATTTTTCTTTCTTTTTTATGGCACTAGGAACCTAACCTTGGGCCTCACACATGGTAAGCATGCACTCTACCACTGAACTACATCCCTAGCTTCTGATTATTTTCTTTTGCTGCAAGTGTATTTCTAAATAAATCAAGAAGAATCAGCAGTACTAAATAGTAAAGGCTCTGTGAACATTAAGAATATCAGTTAATGTTTTTTAAGTTTTAGTTGGTTTTACATTGATGTGCTCAGTGGTTGTAAGATATAGAATTATTCCTCGAGGTATAATTCTGAACAGGTTTCCTTGTACATGGTTATTAGATTCTAACACTGAAGTTCTCAGTCAAGCATGGGAATTAGATACAATCTATACTCTGGAGACAAGAATGCATAGTTGAACACTTCAACACTGGTGTAATTATGATCAGCCTAACATGTGGAATAGTTAGTTTTAAATGTTTAACTACTCTGAACTCTGACCCAAATCCTGATATGCAGTTATATATTTTCCTCTTAATAGTCAAGATAATTAACAAGACAATACTCTAAATAATTATTTTGTAACAATTTTAAATGTTTGTCAGAATATCCCAGGCAATCTTTCATAGTGTGTATCAGTTGATTTAAAAAATTTAGAAAGACCACAAATTGAGAAATATATCCAAACAACATTATGTGTTTCCACTTTCACATTTACCATAGAAAATGAATGCAAAATTCTCTATAGGATTCTTAACCACCAAAATAATCACATATATAGCAAACTAAACATTGTTTTGCTTTGGCTGACATTTCCTGTGGTCAGTAGAGGGAGCACAAGTTTTCCAACAAATCCTACATCACAGAACTGAAGTGACATCATTAGTGATGCTATAAAGGGAAAATGTCTAGGCTTGTTCATATTGGCTCATGTTTTACAAGCCACGAGAAAAATTAAAATTTAGCAACCAAGAACCATAAAGATAGAATCTGATTTTGGAGACCATTTCTTAAGCTGGATTGAACACTAACAAGTTCTTTTAAAGTTTAAAATTTGAGGTTATGCAAAGAAGAGCCCAGGCCCAGATGGATTCACTGCGGAATTCTACAAGAAATACAAAGAAGACTTAATGCCGGCACTCCTCAAGCTCTTCAATGAAATTGAAAGGGAAGCAATTCTTCTTAAGTCATTCCTGGAAGCAAATATTACTCTAGTACCAAAACCCGAGAAAGACCCAACTAAAAAGAGAACTATAGGCCAGTCTCCCTAATGAACATAGATGCAAAAATTCTCAATAAAATATTAGCAAACAGGATGCAGCAAAACATCAAGAAGATTATACACCAACGACCAAGTGGGATTCATCCCAGGAATGCAGAGATGGTTCAACATATGTAAATCAATAAATGTGATCCACCATATCAATAGACCCAAAAGTAAGAACCACATGATCATCTCTATAGATGCAGAAAAAGCTTTTGATAAGGTTCAACACTCATTCATGATAAGAACCTTACAGAGAATGGGAATAAATGGCCTTTGCCTCAATATGATAAAGGCCATCTATGACAAAGCAACAGCCAGCATCGTGTTAAATGGCCAAAAACTGAAAGCCTTTACTTTAAAATCAGGCACAAGACAAGGATGTCTCCTGTCACCGCTCCTATTCAACATAGTACTGGAAATACTGGCGAGAGCAATTAGAAAAGAGAGAAATAAGAGGAGTAAAGATAGAAAAAGAGGAAGTTAAATTATCATTATTTGCAGATGACATGATACTTTACATAGAACACCCCCAAAACTCCATTGAAAGACTCTAGATATAATAAATAAATTCAACAGTGTAGCTGGATACAAAGTCAATACTCAAAAATCAGTAGCATTCTTATACACTAACAACAAAAGTACTGAGAGAGAAATAAGCGAAGCAACACCCTTCACACTAGCATCCAAAAAAATGAAATACTTAGGAATTAATCTCACAAAAGAAGTAAAAGAGCTATACAAGGAAAATTATAATACCCTGAAAAGGGAAATCGAAGATGACCTCAGAAAATGGAAAGACATCCCTTGTTCATGGAGAGGAAGAACAAACATTGTGAAAATGGCCATTCTCCCAAAATTACTATACAGATTTCAATGGAATCCCAATGAAAATGCCACTAACATACCTCATAGATCTAGAGAAATCACTCCTAAAATTCATCTGGAACCAGAAGAGACCTAGAATAGCAAAGGCAATTCTGAGCAGCAAAGGCAAGGCAGGAGGTATCACAATCCCTGACTTGAAATTATACTATACAGCTACTGTAATAAAATCAACATGGTACTGGAATAAAAACAGACCTGAAGATCAATGGACTAGATTGGAAGATACAACCACAACCACAAACTCACTCAACCACCTTATCTTTGATAAAGGGGTCAAACATGCTTGCTGAAAGAATGACAGTCTCTTTAACAAATGGTGCTGGAAAAATTGGCTATCCATATGCAGAAGACTAAAACTAGACCCATGCCTATCACCATGTACTACACTAAAATCTAAATGGATCAGAGATCTAAATATTAATACAGAAACACTCTGTTGGAAGACAAAGTAGGTAAAAACCTCAAAGATATAGGGGTAGGTAGAGAATTCATGAGCAAGAACCAAACTGCACAGGAAATACTTCCCACAATCAATAACTGGGACCATATCTTATTAAAAGAGTTTCTGCATATCAAAAGAGATTTCCAGCAGAGGGAAAAGAAAACCCAAAAATTGGGAAAAAATCTTAATGGGCTGTCCCTCAGACAAAGGACTTCTGTCTAGAACTTATAAAGAATTAAAAAAATCAGACCCTCGAAATTCAAAGACCCAATCCAAAAGTGGGCAACTGTAATGAATATACAGTTCTCAGATGAAGAAATACAAATGGCAAATAAATACATGAAAAGATGTTCATCATCATTAGTCATGAGACAAATGCAAATTAAAACCACACTGAGATTCCATCTCACCCCAGAAAGAATGGCCAGGTTAGAAAAAACTACCAACAACAAGTTCTGGAGAGGCTGTGGGGAAAACGGAACTCTTCTGCACTGTTGGAGTGTAGACTGGTGCAACGACTGTGGAGGTCAGTCTGGAGATTCCTCAAAAAGCTGGGATTGGAGATCCCATTTGACCCAGCTATTCCACTTCTAGGCGTATTCCCAGAAGAACTGAAAACATCATACCACAGTGATATATGTGCACCTATGTTTATAGCAGCACAATTTGTAATAGCCAGATCTTGGAAACAACCTAAGTACCTATCAACTGAGGAATGGGTAAAAAAAGTTGTGGCATTTTTATACAATGGAGTACTACTCAGCTATAAAGAATGATCGCATTGAGATATTTATAAATAAATGGACACAACTTGAGACCATACTCATAAATGAAATAAACCAAACTCACATATGTAAATACTGTATCGTCTCTCTAGTATGATAGTTGGTAAGAGTATATAAGATATTATGGTAATCATGATTTCCCACTTCATTGCTTTGAAGCCTTTCAATGTTTTCATTCATCATTTCGAATGGTTTTATTCTGTTTTGCTTGACTTTATTATGTGTGATGGTATGAACAGCTGTTTTGAAGGAAACAAAGCATGGCAGTCATTGTTGATTTAATATCGTCTTGCTTAGAAGTCCTATCATGCTTCTACTCTGCTATTACCATCAGTTCTATCATGTTGTGTCTTATTGTGATTTTAATATATGTGATAGTATAAACGAATTTTTTTATTGAAAATGAGATATTATAGTAGACATTGATCATTCTGTTATTTGGTTCAGAATGTCCTGTAATTCTTTCATTCTTTTGAATGGTTTTATACTATTTTGTTATGTTTGATATTATGGTATTTGAAACTATGCTCAGCTATATCAGAGAAAGAGATATTGTGATAGCTACTGTTAATGTCTGGTTGTCTTACTGTAAAGTGCTGTGTTGCTTATGTAGTTACATTCTGATCTGCTTTGTTCTGCTCTCTTTGTTTTATTCTCTTTAAAATAAAAAAAAATTTGAGGATATGATATGTAAATCAGTTAAGGGTTAAATTTAGTAAGGGTTTGTTGGTTGGTTGTTTATACTGTCCTCGCGCATTCTAAATGTCATTGTAGTGCTGTTTAAAATGGTTATATATTAGTGTAACAGAAAAGGTAGTGATTTATGTGTGGATCAGGGTACTGTCCCATAGGTTGATTACACTGATTAAATATGTAATAATTAATAAGCAACATATATTTAGCATAAAAAGTATTATAACAAAATACCTTCTACAAATACAGTTGGTAGATCCAATGAAAAGTTTACATCTTCTGAGCATTTGAGGTAATGTGGAAGATTATCATTGTCCTTATCAAAAAGTTATTATGTTTGAATGGTAATATTAAGATAATTCTACAAAGAAATTCAGATGGAATGGATGTTCATTTGTGTCGCTGTGTTAGGGTTAAGTACAAAAAAAGAGTCATTTTAGTCCTTCTACTTTGGATCTTAGAGCTATCAAAACAATGTCACTAAACTTTTTTGGGGGGAGTGGGGTACCAGGGATCGAATTCATGACCTCACACTTGCCAGGCAGGCACTTGTGCTGCTGAGCTATATCTGCGGCCCCTCACTAAACATTTTTATAAGATTTTTAAATTCTTCTTTTTTTAAATGGAACAGCTCTTTAAGTAGGTTCATTTCATAGAGGAACTAGTTGAGATGTATTGGGATTTAGTAAGTTATTCAAAGTTTTATAGTACATTAACAGTAAACAAAACCAGGATTCAGAGCTCTTGACTCCTCATTTAAGGAGTTACCAACTAAAAATTAATGTTGCAGTAAACTAGGGTATATGGTTCTGAAAATATAGGAGAATTACTTAATCAGTTACCTTTTATTAACTGCCTAACTTGTGAAAGGTATTATGGCATTAGTTTTGCTTTATTAAAAGTATAAATATAGGGCTGGAGATTTAGCTCAGCAGCATAAGCACCTTCCTGGCAAGCGTGAGGTCATGAGTTTGATTCTCAGTATAAAATAAATAAATAAATAAATAAATAAATAAATAAAATATACACACACACACACACACACACAGGTACACACACACAACTGCCCATTATATTCATCTTTTTTTTCTATTGCTGTAACAAAATACCTGAGGTGTGGGGCACTTTGTAAAGTAAAGAGGAATATTTAACTCCTTGTGGAGAGTGAGAACCTGGGATCAGGGAGCTCCATCCATTTGGCTTCTGATGGGTATCCCCTTATCTGCACTGCATTGTGGTAAATAGCATCATGGTATAAGTGTGGGCAAGAAGAAAAGAACACATAATGAAACAGGAAGTCAGAAAAACTCAGGAGTCAGGTTTTCTCTCCCTTTCTTTCTTTCTTTCTTTCTTTCTTTCTTTCTTTCTTTCTTTCTTTCTTTCTTTCTTTCTTTCTTTCTTTCCAGAGTCTTGCCATGTAATCCAGGTTTTCTTCAAACTTGCAGTGATCCTCCTGCCTCAGCCTCCTGAGTGTTGGAATGACAGATGTGTACCACCACACATAGCTTCTCTCTCTTTTATAACAACTTAGTTTTGCAGGAACTAATGAGGGTCCCACAAGAACTACCTAACCCCTCTTGAGGGATGTAACTAGGGACCTGATTGTCCTCCACTCACTAGGCCCCAACTCCTAAAGGTTCGATCATGTCAATGCCATGAGACTAAGCTTTCAAAAAATGGAAGGATATCAATCACATCCAAATCATTGTAACACCCATGAAGCTGTATTGTGTTGTAATGAGATAGATAACTGACAAGACTATTAAAGCAATAGTATGTTTATAGCATTGGAGAGCTACAATTACTTTTTATAACCAATAAATAGAGCACCTCCTATATAGCAGTATATACTTAAAGAGAAGATTTGGGGAAATTAGCCAGGGAAGTGCCCCGTGTATATCTGAAGAAAATTGTCTCTAAGATTGAAAAGCAATACTTCTTTGAAAAGGAGACATTTCACATTCACTTAAGTAAGATTATGGGGACAGTCAGATTGAGCAGGGATAGTATTGGAAATATCTATGGTTAAGAAGGAATCCTGAATCATATAGTGAGAGATAAATGAGAGGTTAGATACTATCTAGTATGTGCACTAGATCCACAGCTAAGGAAACTGAGATCCAAAGTGATTTGATTTCTTTGCCCAAGATTAGTCAGTCACATAGCTAGATGGAACTAGATCTGAATTAGATCCCTTCAAATTGGTTGGATATTTAAAAAAACGTAGTGAAACAGACTGATAGAAGAATCTAGAGGGTAGAAAATGTGAAAATATACTGCATGTGTAGAGTATGTTTCGCAGAGATGTGAAATCTATCAGTCTTTAAGAGGAAAGAACTGTTGACTGAGTTTTGGTTATTGGTAGAGTAAATGAAAATAGAAAGACATAGCAACCCATGGCACAGTGTGTAAAGTGGAATGAGCTGCTTGATGGTGTGTAGGAAGGCAACTTCAAAGTTATTTATTAATAACAATAAATATAGTAATGGTAATGACATTAACAGCAGCTACCATTTATTAAAAAGGCATCATTTTATTTAAATCATCTGTGATCTAAGTATTACTGGGCCATTTTGTAAATGAAGAAACTGAATCTTCTTATGTTTGAATTCTAAAGCCAGTGTATCTCAAACTTGAATAATAAATATATATTTTCCTTCTAAAGGAAAAGTAATTTTCCCCCCATATCACATCTTGCTTTATTTTTGTTAGAAAATTCCTTAACTAGATATATACACAAATCCCTTAAATTTATAGCTGTTATAATTTTCAAAACTAGACAAATAAGTCAAATGCAAGCAAAACTTACAAAATTAATATAAAGAAGAAAGTTTTAGCTGAAATGCAAATACCAGTTGCGAGAATTTCTAGCCTGCTGTTGCATGACATTTTTGTTTGTTTGATCTGGGCATGCTTATACTACCATGTGCTGCGGTTTTCACATCACTCTTCTCTATTCTAACTTCTTAAAAATATCCCTGCAGTTCATACTTTGCAGTGTCATTTGGCCTTCGTGGGGTATAGTCAGTTACTTATTATTAATCTTTTCTGTTCCTATTAGCTGTGATAAAGACTGCCAGTTGATACCAGTTTAGTGGTTTGGTGTTCTGAAATATCCTGGCATCAGGCTTTTACTTATAAAGTGATGATTAGTCATGTGATCTATAATATAGTCATGTTAATTTTTTAAGTTATTATCTAGAAGAAATCAGAAAATTTTAGAAATTCACAGGCTCTGCTGTTCATAAACTGGCATTTGTTGCTGTCACTTAAAGACAAATTGTATTGCACTTTCCTCAAAACTCTGTTTCTGTAGCTAATCGTGAGATCTAGTAAATAAAGCCCCCATCACCATCACTTCAGTGCTGCTTTAATTCAGGCCACCACCCTTCTGTCTGAATTTTTGCCAGAGATTTCAGTTTAATGCCCACCAAACCATTCTGTGTAGTGTGAGCTTTTACAATATTAACCTTTAGGATGCAGTTTAGGAATTAACTATTTCCAGAAATTCTTCCCTATTGTTGTTTCTCCTTATCTTTTGCTTTCCCACTCCAGCTGTTGTAGTTTACTCTCCTCTCTCCTGGGTGGCTTTTTCCTTTGCATACCTCTGTTGTAATATTTATCACTTTGTGTTAAAATCCTTGTATTTTGGTTTCCCCAGTAGACGGCCAACTTCTTGAAGGCAAAGTCTGACTATGGGCCAAAATAGTCCTCTTATCCAAGTGTGATCTTGAATCATGGATGAATCAATTGTTGTTTTAGAAATGAGGGGCCCAAGGTAGGCAAGAGCAAAGTAGACATTTCCTTATCATTCTTATTCATTTATGTAAAATTTATATAAATTACCTAGCTAATACAGTAGACTATTTGAGCATGGGAACACCATAGTACTGGAAGCACTTTTGCCATAAAGAACTTAAAGGTAGCATCATTTTGTGTATCTTTTTGTTAGGTGCTGTGATTGTATCCACACCCCAGGACATTGCACTAATGGATGCACACAAGGGTGCTGAAATGTTTCGCAAAGTCCATGTGCCTGTAAGTATTTACAGCTTCAACACTGAAAAATATGAAATTTTAAGGGAAGAAGCAAGTTATTTAGTTCTATGCTGAAATTTTCATAAAATTCCTTGTTCATCTTTATGGTTACTTTAAAAACACACTTTTAGGTAGAAGCATGTCTACATAATAATGCAAAAGAGTTTTGAAACATCCTTCAAGTACAAGCTTTCTTACGAAGTCCTTCCACTTTCAAACACTTGTAACCATCACTGACCAAAAAACAGTCTTTTAGGAAATTACTTAGGTGTATAAACTTGTGCAAAAAGAGATGAAAAAAGATTACTTCTTTGCTTCTGTCCTCTTACAGGTTAACCCATTGATAGCCCACCTTCTTCTAAAAGGTATTACAGGATTTTTTTCACCAAATGACAAAGTAAAATATTTTTAAAGTAGAGAAAAAATAATTAAAACCAGTTGGAGTTATAAGTAAAGTCAGTCAACAAATTGTATGCCATTAAGAAATTTAAATACTTGCTAGTGGTTTGCCATAAATTTTCTAGCAGCCAAGGGGAAAAAACACAATGTACCACTAAAGCATTAACCATTTATACAAGGTTAAGAAAGAACTAGATACTCAAGAGAAACAGAGCTGCAACCAGAGACTTTGCTAGGTTATCAGAAAAAAAGAAACTATGTATGTGTTGGACACACTTTTACCACTTTCCTTACAGAAAACAGCCATGTTTCCTTCTAGTGTGCTGCAGAAAACACAAGGGAATTGCGACAAAGTTCAACTGGAGCAAGCATTTCACTACAAGGCCAGCATGAACCCTACTTGTCTGTGGCTCTTTAGTGGCCTTACTTCAAGGATTTTAGAGTTTAGAGACCAAGCTTCATAAATGTCAGCCCGTGGACTAGCTTCAGGGATCTCGTAATTTTCCCTCACCTTCCCCACCACAGACTGTTTGTTCAGTTGTTCTTGTTTTGATATGAAAAGAATTCACAACTAAGGATACTGCTCAATGGTAGAGTGCTCCTCTAGCACGCATTAGGTCCTGAGTTTGATGGGGATGGAGGGAGACAGAAAAAAAGAAGAAAAATTGAAGGGCCTGTTTACTAGCAGAGGTGAAATTGAGATTACTAAATAGTTTAAGACCTGTGTTCTGTGTTGTGATTTTTTTTTTAAGTTTGGAAAAATTTTAAAGCAATGATAACCAAGTGACCACCTTAGACAGAAAACTTTCTCTCTGAAACACCTCATTTAAGCACTATGACTTCATATTATATTCTCCAAGATATAAATAATGCCTACCCAGATAACTTGATTTTGTTATTTATTGTATGAGGTTTTAAAATATAAATCAGGGCAGGGGATTTAGCTCAGTGGCTTAAGCGCCTGCCTGGCAAGCTCAAGGTCATGAGTTCGATCCCCGGTACCAAAAAAAAAGTATGTGTGTGTGTATATATATATATATATATATATATCAGCAAAAGATGTGTTGGTGTTTTTGTTTTGTTTTTGTTTTTGTTTTTTGGGGGGACAGGGTTTCACTATAGTAAAAGATTTAATTCTTTCTGTTAGAAATTAGATAACAGGGCTGGTCTATCAAGACCTTCAAGGTCAGGATAATAGCCATTTTTTCCGCATATAAGTGAATGCTTAACTCTTCATTCTATGAGGTAAGGATAGAGGCGTATGTCTACCTCACTCAAAAACACCATGAAACCCTTAAGGGAAAACTTTTATAAAGAGCAGAAGTTTGAACTTGTTCGTATTTTGCCCCTCTAGATATTATTATTTTGTTTGCCAACAGGCCATCTCAGCTGAAGTTGTCATTTGTGGTAGCAACAGAGGCAGGCCCTGCTACACTACTAGACTTTGTTATTTGAGAGTCTCATGATGATAGCTGCCAGATTCAGCACATGCACCTTTTAGTCAGATGTTATTTTTGCTTACCTGCAGCCTTTAATTGAGAGCCAGGCAAGCTGTTACTATTCTGACAGTTTTTCTCTAGACTGTTTATATCTTGAGCATAGCACCACCCCCACTTTTGCCTTTTAAAAACTTATTTGCCCTCCAAGCTGCATAGATATTCAGTAATGTATGCGAACTTTATGGCCATGAGCTCTATGTGCGGTTTGACAACCATAGTAAGCTACATTGGAAAGGAGGTTTTGGTCATAAGTGGGAAGTGGATCTGACGACTTCTGAGATCCTTCTTGCTCTTAAAAGCCTCAGAGTCTAAATAATAATAAAATGTTTGAAATTAGTAAGTGTTCCATAAAAACAAGGGAGATGTTTTGTTTTGTTTGTTTCACTTTATACCATTTTCCCTCCTTGGTTTTTAAGTCTTATTCTCTGTTTCTGCCTTTTGAAGTGCATTTGTTACCATGGAAACAGTGACATCATTGGCATTCATTGGTATGGACAGAGTTTAGTAACATCTGCAAGAACATTTCGAAGTTAATTTAAATGATTTCTTAAAATTCTGAACATAGATATGGAAAGGAAAAGATGAACTACAAAATTCTCCTCTAAAATGATATCCTTGTAGGTAGTTAGCAGACCATTTTTAAAATAATAAATATGTTTAGTTTTAAACGTTTTTAATAATGAGACGATATATGCTGTGTCATTCTCACTCATTTTTGTTACTTCCTTTTAAGGGAGTCCCAGGCACCTTGATTTGGAACCCTGCCCCAATCATTGAGTTTCTGTGTCACAGGAATTTCACTATCCAGCCCTTCCTTCTTTCATAATGTCATTTTTGGTTCCTGAAGTATCTTAATGTATATTTCCTGTCTACTCCTTCGCCGTTTAAAGGATCACTTAATTTTAACTCCACAAATAGTTACTTATTCCACAAATATATATTTACTGATATTGAGTGCTTTGTGTAAGTACTATGATATCCTTCCACTAATGATTTTTAAACAAAGAAGATGAAGCCTCTTTATTCAAGTATTTACTGTAAATTCCAAGGAGGCCAAAAACACCTTCTCCTCTGGACTATCAGGATAACTTCATGGAAGAGCTATGATTTTTTTTCCTGTCCCTGTAATTTTACATGCTGGTCCTTTGTTCACTAAGTTATCGTCAGCATATGGAACTCAAGCTCATGTTTTAGATTTCTGCTTGGGCGTTTCTTCCCCTAGGAAGCTTTCCCTGGAAAAGTTAAAATCCTGTCTGTGAACTACTTGTACATTTCTCTACTGTGGCTCATATCTCATGGTGGGTTTACCTATCAGTCTTAACAGGAGAACAGGTTACGAGGTGGCAAAAAAACATACCGTAAACATCCTTACAGGTGTGGGGCTGGGGATTGGGCTCAGTGGCATAAGCGCCTGCCTGGCAAGTGTGAGGTCATGAATTCAATTCCCAGCACCAAAAACCAAAACCAAAACAAAACAAAAAAACCCATCCTTACAGGTGTGATGAATACTTTGGTCTGGAATGTGGCGCCGTCTGTGATCTGCTGCTCCACTTCTCCCAGGCCCATGAGCTGCCCTCACGGACTTTCTCTGCTGTGACCAAATTGGTCTTACATTCCTTTGACTTTTCTCAGTACCATTTCTTTCCTCAGACTCCTAGGCATGCTGTTTTCCTACCTGAGAGAATGTTACCCTCATTTTACACCTGAGAAATCCTTTTTTGTCCTTTTGTACTGAGAGCTTTTTTCCTGGGATACCTGCTGTTAACTCAGTGAACCTTTCCTGTCACATGGTAGTTCCTTTTGTAACTGTTGTCACATTTGTCAGTACTTTTACATTTACTGCAAGTGTCACCTGCCTCTCTCACTGCCTAGAATGTGTAACTACTCACTAAACGCATGCTGAGTGGAGTAGGATTTCGCTAGGCAGAACTAGGGACTAGAGAGGGTGGAAATTCAATCAGAAAAGAATCAAGAAAACACAAATTGTGTTCAGGACTGTTCCATTCATCTGTAGTTGAGGTAATGTATCTGGGTAGGCCAAGGAATTTGGACTTTCTTCTTAAAAGAGGAATCCATAAAAAATGGTGACTAGAAAGTAGACATAATTAGGATGGAACCTTAAAAAGTTTTAATCTAGTGAAGACCAATAAAACACACAGGTCGCAGGAGAGGATGGAGGCAGTAGAAAGCATTTGCAGTGGTTAGAGTTATTCACATTGCAAGTTGTGACCCAACAATAGTCCAAAAATCAATACAGTGTCAGGGTAAAACCTTATTTCATAAAGATTTTTTATCAGTTATGAACATACATGTATGTTTATTTATACTGATCAAGATATAAAATTTTCTTTTTTTCTTATTGCTGTGAGTTTGAGGCCAGCCTGAGCTACATAGTGAAACCTTGTCTCTGAAAAAAAAAGTTGGAAAAATTGGTGTAGGTAATACGCATTGAAAGTCTTGATTTAGAATAATGGTGAACATGGAAGAGTGAGTTGAACATGCTTGGTATTTTGAAGGAAAAATTGGCAGCATTGGCAATTGATTGTATTGGCTAGTAAGTTTCAAATCAGGATGAATTCAACGGAATTTTGAGTTATGCTGCCATTTTAATAAACATACTAACAGCTGGCTTTCTGCTCAGGTCGCTGCACTAGAGATAAGAGATCAGGTCTGCAGTCAGAGAGCCTTGTCCTGCAACAAATGTGTATCTTAAAGCCCAGTGCTGGCTACTGAACTTACTTATTTCCAAATAAATAATCCTGAAAATTTTATAATTATTTCAGCCTTGCAAATAATTATTTGTCTTGTAAGAGAGAATTTTATTTTTCTGCTGAAAAATAAAGAAAAATACTACCATAGAGCTTTTTTGTAATTATAAAGGTTGATGGTTATATTTCTTTCATCTGTTTTATTTTATTTTATTTGAGACAGGGTCATGCTATGTAGTCCAGGCTGGCCTGGAACTCACAGTGATCTTCCTGCCTCAGCCTCCCAAGTGTTGGGATTATAGGCATGCTTCACCATATCCAGCTCATCTCTTTTAAAGACTATATTCCTTAAAAAGTTAGATTATCTTAGAGCCTAAAGTATGTGATTCCTATCAGTGTCTTCTTGATGCTTTCCATTACCAAAGATCCCAGAAGCTGCTATATGGGACACCTTCTTGGAAGTAAGGATCAGAATTGTGGCTTATTATTTTTCTGGCAAAGTAATTATTTATGGCAATACATTATTTTTTTAACCAAAAGTTCCAAATCTTCACCTCTGAATGCCTTTAGAATTAGTGTGATTGTGATGCTGATCACAGAGCTTTTTCAGCATCCAGTTTGCCTGTTTTACCTAATTTTCTGGCCTACCCACACTAACAAGCAATTGAGAAATAGGCAGCCTTCCATGAAGATGAAGGCATGTGATACATTTATTCTTTTTTATTCTTGAGCATAATTTGTTGTTCTGATCATCACGTGGTCTCCCTTGATTCTGTGGGGTTTTTTTTACCTTTGATGTTTATATGGCTTAGATGGTTTTTTTTGTCCCTCAAGGCTCATATGTTGGAGGCTTAGTGGTGTAAGTGGTGGATTATTGAGAGGTAGGGCCTACTAGGAGGTCCTTGGGTCTTTGGAGAGATGTTCTCGGAAAGGGTGTGGGATCCCTGAGCTCTCATACGAATGAATTACAAGAGCAAACTTGTGCCCTGAATCCGTCTCTGCCTTCTAGCTTGGCAAGGTGATCTCTCCCTCTCCCACAAGTTCTTGCCGTGTACCGTGAGATCTTCACCAGGTGGAGGTTATTCCTGGTGTCATGCTCTTTAATCTAACTGTGAACTAAATAAACCTCTCTTTTGTTAGTCACCTCAGGTATTTTGTCATAGTGATGAAATACAAACTACTACAGATTTAAAGAATCTTTGAGTATTTTCTTCGGAGGCTTTGAAAGGTGCTATTTAAATACTTTTTTAGGAGTATATAATGTTTTACACATGACCTATCACATATGGCTTCCTTCTTTACCATTGGGATATTTTACTATTTTTAGAAAAATGATCTTTTTTTAGTGATAACATCTATAAGACTATATAGCACTCTGCATCTCTACCATAGTTATATCTGAGAAACTAAAAATATATGCTCATCTGTGTCTTTCCACAGGATCTCCTAAAAGATCCTGTGTACTGCAAACTAGAATACTGTGTAATCTACGTGAATTAGACTCATCAATCCTGTGAAGTAGAGAACTTTATTTTCCTAGTTTTTTGGATGATAAACACATACAAAGCTACCCATTTGTTTAGGAGGGCATCTTCTGGTCTCCTATCCCAAGAACATCCCACATTTTGTTTTCAATAATGGGAATCAAACTAGGATCTTGTACATATTAGGCAAGTACTGTTCCCAGAGCTGCAACCCCAACTTCTAAAGCCCACATTCTTACTTGCAGCTTCTACAGATAATCCAGAGTTGAGTCTTAGTATTATAGCCGTCATGGAATATCACTGGATATTGTAGGGCTTAGGAACTGTCTTCATCATATTTGTTCATCCTCGAATTCTGATTATTCAGGTAGACAAGTAAAGCTGGAGGAAAACTAACGGATTAAAAATGTAGAGGAGGTAAAGATCTGTCTTCACGTTGCTGGGACAAAATACTCAAAACCCGTAAGTTAAAAGAGAAAAAGTTCATTTTAGCTCACAGTTTGTAGAGATTCCCACCTCAAATCAGTTAGTGCCAAGTCAGAGCAGCATGGCAGAGTGGGATGAGAGAGCATAGCATGGCAGGCAGGGGGCAGTGAAGAAGCAGTATCGAGCCTCCCTTTCCCTTTTATTCCAGAGCTACAAACCTGTTAGTTGGTGCCATCCACACCCAGAGTGGGCCTTCCATTATCCACACCCAGAACTACACTAAACCGGTGTAGTTATCATGCACCCTTAATACATAGTCACACACCCTAGATCCAACCACCTTTGAAAAGCTTCACCTATGAGCACATGAGGCTTTGGGGGAACATCTAGGTACAAGCCATAACAGGATCCATAGCTTCTGTTTCCTATCGAAAGAGGTGCGCTGAGAGTGAAAGGGCAAGGAGTTCCTTGTCCAGAATTTTGGAGGAGGGGATGAAACCTAAAACTTGATGGTTAGGCCTAGTGACAAGATGATGGTTTAGATCAGACCTTTCCTATAATTGTGTTCTTGATTATTAGGTTAAATTACTGTAAACTATATTGACTTGCTGTTTTCTCAGGTTACCTTATTTCATGCACAATATTCTGTAGTCCATTTCATGCTCATTTTGTTTGGCGACCTCCATCAATAAACTGATGCCCTATGTAGTTTGAATTTTGGCTTTGTAATTTACTATGTGACCTTAAGTAAACAATCTACTATCAGTGTTCCCATCCATGAAATAGGGTAATACCCATCCCATTGGTCATTATACCATAAGCTTATATATCTGGTACTTAGCATAACCTTAGCACATAGTAACTGCATGTAATTTTTATAGTGATAGACATTGTAAGTCATAATTTCTCAGTGGAGAGATTAGGAATTCTAAGTATAGAGAAGTTAAGTTGCACATCATAGACTCACAGCTACTAATCTGGTCTCTGAGAGGAATGTGGACACAGGCCTCTCTTCATTGTTCTTTCTATGTTAGAACACTTCTTCCAAGAACTAAAACAAGAACTCCCATCTCATTGTTTAAAATTATAATATCTGTATACATCTTCAAGTATATTCCAAAAACTGGTTCAAGGCTAATGGAAAACTGAAAGACATTTATGAATGTAACAAATTTCAGTTATTATTATTCCTTCTCTGCTTAACAATGAGTTTTTCCTCCTCACTTTTCTTTAAACATAGATTTTAATCCTTCTGACAGGTTCCAACCAGCAAGCATTTAACCTGATTGTAACCTTGAGAAATTGGATTATATAGTAGCCTGAAAATCTAGCTTATTACTTACTTGCATCTGGGTTTAAAATGCCAAGAAGAAATTAAAACTGGGGCCTTTTGAGCCTGCTTAATTCAGTACATTTCGAGACAAAAATCCAATATTTAGAGCAATGTTGACATTTCAAGAGAGTCAATTTTTAAAAAGTTAGTAAAAACAAAAGAAAGGCCTCCATTCTGAGCCAGTGATGGATTGGAATAACATAAGAATAACATGAAATATTTGTGATAGCTGATGTTAGTAGGCATGTAATGCTTGCTTTCTTTCAGTGACACTAGCTGAGATAAAAGAAAAAAGGAGCTTATACTTCGATGCGGCATTAAAAAATGATGGAGCATGCTTACAGCTGCATCTCAATGGCATTATGTAAATTAAGCTATAGCAAAACATCTGTTATCCAATGTTTCTACTATCAAAGGATAAACACAATAGATCTGCAATAAACACAAATAGCTTAACAATACATAAAGTATTCACAAGATGTAAGGCTTTTTTAAAAAACAAACATGTGGATATGAATTCTTGCCTATTTAAGAGAGACCTTTTTATGAATATAATTGAGATATAGGTATTCTAATATTCTTCCTTATTACATTGGTTTCCACCATTCAGTATATTGATGATTACAGAAGATTGCTCTTAGATAAGGGTAGTAGTTTCTAAATGGTTTTAGTACTATACTCATACCTTTTAGATTTTTACTGCAGCTAATATGAGTTAATGACTAATTTGTTCTTTAAAGATAACATATATATATATATATATATATATATAGAGAGAGAGAGAGAGAGAGAGAGAGAGACCTTCTACACTGAATGAAACTGCCAGAGTGTTAGCATTTTTGGTTGATGTGATTGCAGCTAAAAGCAAAGACACTTGATAGTTTATCTGTTCTGTGTATCTTTTCTTTCCAATGTATTCTTGAAAGTAAACATTTCATTTCTGTTCAGTGTTTTAAAATATTTATAATAAATTGCAGAATCTGGTAAAATATTTTTGTACACTTTCAGAACTTTAAAAAACCTGAGTACAGAAAAGATTCTGTAGTCAGATTTTGTCAAGAGCACTACAATCCAATGGAAATATAATATAAGCCACAAATTCAAAGTTTTTAGTAACTGTTTTAAAAGTGAAAATAAAAATAAGCAAGTGAGGTTTACTGTATTTAAAGCAGTATATTAAAATATTTCAGCATGACATAAAAATTAAAAAGAATCAACAGGAATTATTTTAATATATATTTTATTAGTACCTGTTAGTTTTATAAAATGCAGAATTTCAATGTGGTATTTTCATATATGTGTATATTTTTATTGTATCCATCACCCTTGCCCTCTCTTATATTATGTTCTAGATAAAATCTTCTGTCAGAAGAGTAACTGGCAAAGATCTTCTGCCATTCTGTAGGTGGTCTGTTCAGTTAGTTGTCTCCCTTGCAGTGGAGAAAATTTTTAATTTGATACAGTTCCATTATTGATTCTCGCTATCATTTCCTGTGCTGTTAAGGTCATATTCACAAAATCTTTGCCTGTGCCTACAGCTTCAGCAGTTTCCCCTCTGTTTTCATCTAGGAGTTTCAGTTTCAGGTCCTATACCTAGGTCTTTGATCCATTTTAAATTGATGTTTATAGAGGATGTGAATTAGTTTCAATCTTCTACCTTTGGATACCCAGTTTTTCCAACAACATTTGTTAAAGAGGCTATCTTTTCTCCAACATATGTTTTTTACTCCTTTGTCAGGAACCATATGGCTGTAGTTTCTATGTCTTCTGTTCCATGGCTTACATGTCTATTTTTTGCGGCAGTACCATGCTGTGTTTGGTTGTTTGACTCTGGCTTTGTAGAAGGATTTGAAATAGGGTGTTATGCCTCCAGCATTCTCTGTTTGGTTAGGATTGCTTTGACTATTTTGTGTCTTTTGCATTTCCATAGGAATTTTGGGACTTTTTTTTTTCTAGCTCTGTAAAGAACATCATTGTCATTTTGAGGGGGTTACATTGAATCTGTAGATTGTTTTGGTAATATGGCCATTTTAACAGTATTAATTCTGCTGGTCCATGAACATAGGAGGTCTTTCCATCGTTTAGCATGTTTAATTTATTTCTTCATTGTATCTTTAATTTCTTTCTTCACTGTTCTGTAATTTTCATTGTAGAGATAGATCTTTAACTTCTTCGGTTAAGTTGATGTCTAGGTTTTTTTTTTTTTTTTTTAAGCTATTGTGAATGGAATTCTTTTCCTGATTGCTTCCTCACCTTGTTCATTATTGCTTTATAGAAAAAAGTTCTTCGTTTTTTTAATGTTGATTTTTGTATCTTTAACCAACAGATTTTGTTTTAAACCACTAGGAAACCTTAAAATTCCTAGCGAAATAAAAATTAGTTGTAAAAATAAACAAGATACATGAACATTTTTTCAGAAGATAACAGACAAATGACAGTAAACATTTGAAAATATTTTCACCTTCATTGATAACTATGACAGTGCAAGTTAAGTGCACAGTAGAAATAATAGTTGGGATGTAACCTAACACCTAGCCAAAAAGAGTGAGGGACATATAAAAACATTCACAGAAGCATTATTTATAAAATCCAGAGCCTGAAAATAGGACTTTTTTTTCTAGTTCTGTGAAAAACATCATGTTTCAATGGGAGAATGCATTACAAAGTTGTGGAACTCAACAAAAATTAGCTATATGAATCAGTTGGACAAAAAATACATTGTATAATTGTATTCATATCAAGTTCAAGACCAGGAAAAAAATTTATGATGTTGGAAATCAGACTAGTACATATTTTTGGAGAATTGTTTTGAAGAGTATAGAAAGAAACTCCTAATGTTGTGGCAGGGTTTCATTTCTTGACAGGGCCTCAATGATGTGGGTGTCCTTTATAAGTCTACCCCTCCATACACTTAGGATTTGTGCATTTTGTGTATTCATGATATACTTTGTTGAAAAAACATAAAAACAGTTTATAAGCTTAAAAAATTGCTGAAATATTTTACATACATTGACTCATACTATCACTGATAGTGTATGCTGAAGATTACAGGTTTCTGAAATTTTACATGAAATTCATGTATATTACCTAGAAAAATTAAAGCAACAAGAATTTGAAGAGAAAAAATTGCATTATGTTCCATTGTAATGGGCATTCCAAAACTGGAGGACTAGGCATTTAGGAGTTGATTTTGACTAGCCACGTATCAAGTGCTCAGTGGCCACATGATTACCTTATTAGGCCTTTCAATGTGTAACTCTATCATTTTGGGACTTCTCTGGGGTTAGATTTTCATTTAGTCTTTCACTGAAGTGTTAGGAAGAACAGGAAATTGTTCTTCCCACAGAACTCGTCTTAATTACACTGCTACATCTTCATTTTTATAGATCACAAAGCAGGTGATTGTTTTTGTATACAGGTTTGTAGGATATCTAATACACCATTGTTTTAGTTATTAATAGTCACTGCTTTATTACTTCTTGCTTTATATTCTTCTTATGGCCACTTTCTTTTTTCTTTTGAGACGAGGTCTTTTTAAGTTACCTAGGTTGGGTTTGAATTTGCAATCCCTCTGTGTCAGCCTCTCAGAGTGCTGAGATTATAGGCCATGCACCACCATACCTGACTGGACCCCACATTGTGACACCTAGATTGGTGTTGCCTGTGAACTCTTTTATAAATGGAATATATAGTGATATAGTGTATATTGTTCATAGTAGCTTTTTTGCTTGGAATTGTTTGCAGTGTTCATATATACTATGGATTGTAGCTATAGGTCTCTTTGTATAGCATTTCATTATGTGAAAATAACCACAATTTGTTTTGTTGATTAAAAGGAACATGAGTAGAGTGAATATTTGCAGAGTCAGTATATTTATTCAATGAGACTATTGAATAATGTTTACTAAAGAACTATTTTGTATAGAAGATAGAGAACTTTTGTTTTAAGCAAAAACATTCTAACAAGAACTGAAATTCAGTCTTTTGCTACCACTGTCCACTTCCTCAGCTACAAAAGGGGTATGATAAAATACTACTAAAGTTCTTATGAGGAACAAATAAGATAGTACCTTCAAAGCACTTTATTATAGTACATGACGTATAAAAGGCACTCAATATATATCAGTTAGTATTGTTTTCAATATTTTTATTAGTACATGTTTGCAGTACATACTGATTGCGTTCCTCATGGGGAGTTGGTAGACATACATAGTTTAATTCTTTCTTCAGCTCCTTTCTCACCCCTCTTGCCCCCTTTCCTTCATCTCGTAGTCCCCTTCCCTTTGGCAAGAAACCTACCTCCTTATTTGGTATTATGTATCTTTTGCTTTTTTATTTAGCCTAGTATTGACCATGCGACTGTCCATAGTTGACCTCTTAACTGTTTTCCTCTGTTTCTGCCCTTTCTTTGTGTTGGCTTCAGTAAGTTTCTAACACACATATCTGATGTGTAACACTACCTCTTTGATACCATCTTTTCAAATTTAAAAACCTTTGTGCTTTCCTATGTCTGATAAGAAAATCTCAGATGCATAGATAGCATGTAGCATCTTGCCATCTGAGCCTAACTCTTGTTACCAAACCATCTTGTGCCTTGACCATCCACTGGGTTGCAGCCCAAATAGTTTTATTTTGCTGCGTTGCATGTGTTCTTCCTTCTATTTTCTGCTGTAGGTCTCACCTCCTCCAATTTCAAAGTTCTTCTTCTTCCCAGTTAAAGATTTTTTGGTTGCTGTTTACTCATCTCTTTTTAGCATTTAGCACCATATTAAAGTTAACTACCTATGTCTTGATCTCTAACTTGTGAGTTCCTTAAGGATAGAGACCATAACTCATCCTTATGTCACTACTTAGTAGATACACTAGAAAAACATGTTGAAATGATGTATTGAGATCTGATGTGATTCTATTTTAATTTCAATTTGTTTTTATTATTTTAGGTTCTTGGGCTTATCCAGAATATGAGTGTTTTCCAGTGTCCAAAATGTAAACACAAAACTCATATCTTTGGTGCTGATGGTGCAAAGAGGCTAGCACAGTCCCTTGATCTTGATGTCCTGGGTAAGACCATGTGATATTCTTTTACAGTGCAAGTTTCAGAAGAGAAAGTGGAGATGAGGCTTGGTGATAAAGAGCATGTCAATTAGTTGCTTTTGGCTTTGCCAATTCTGTTAGTATAGTGCCATTCTATGTGTTTACTTTTCTTTGGCTTTTTAAAATGTCTTTTTTTTTTTTACCAACTATGATAAATAATCTTTACTTTAGATAAAAACTATCTATAAACTACATTTGACAAGAGAATTTTGTAGTCCAAATACACTGTAACTGAATTTGTGGTCCACATGACTTGAAGCCATATTTTAAGTGACGGTCATCAATTTGGTTATTAAGTTGGCTATAACATGTTTGTATAAACAAATATACATGAAAATACAGATTTTGAATAAAATACGATTTTTCAGAAACTCACAGTGAATTAATGGACTTTTTAGGAAACATGGTTTTTTTATGTTCTGGACAAAATCAGATATTAGATGGTAAATAGGGACCACATAAAATGAATTATTAGTTTTAGGTAGTTAAAAAATTAAGATCTCTTAGAGATCAAAGAATTTCAAACCATTCCTTTATTGTAATTAAATTTCTAAAAGTTAAATGTATTATTGTTATGTGTTTGCACTGTAGCAGAAACTACAATATCAGGTGAATGCTGATGATATATTTTAATACTTTGCTATAATTAAAGCCACTAATTATATTCTGCAACTATTTTTCATTTCACTAATGTAGAAAGTTCAATTATCCAAATTTGCATAATAACATAACAGATTGACATTCACTTATATAATAAAGTAAATGTGTAATTATAATGGCATTATTGAATTATGCTTACAATATTATAATTTTCTAACTTATAAATGAGTGGTACAATTTTGTAAGTCATTTATTTACAATTTGAAACATCTTATGCAGAGATACTCTTATATTTGGAAGTTATGTTTCAACCTGTAGCTCACAAATGTACAGTTCTCTGAAAATGTTTCAGAAACACTGATTACTAATCACAAAAACTGGTTAGTGCCATAGACTTCTGTGTCAAACAGTGTTACGGGAAAAGTAATTTATGTAGTTCCAACGCAGGACTCAACACAGGACTTCTTTTAATATAATCACAATGTCCCAGAAATGTTTCCTATGAACTGGAATAGGGAATCCAATTATGAAGAGGCTAGAATTGGGAAAGAGGAACTAAAATCAGAGAGAGTTCTCTCAGCTCAGGCCTTCCAGCTGTTCAGACTTCCTAAGAACTCTCAATTTGTCCTGTATCAACTTCCTAGCAGCTGCTTAATTTATTTTTATCCTTTGGGCTGTGTTTTTAAATGATTATTTGGTAAAATGATTCCTCAGAATCTTGTCCATATTTGCTTGCAATGAGAGTTTATGGTTAGCAGTTAAAGTCTCAGGCTATTTCAGAGAAAACCCTTTAATGTACTTCATATCTGAGCTGTGCCCTCACCTCTATCAGAGCTGGCCCCTCAGAGACACTTTTCATACCCAAACTGGTCCTTGTTACTCTTTATGCCATTCCTCCTCCCTAGATATGACTGTCAGCCTATGACCTCCCTCACTATTTTCTAACAAGTGTTTTCCCTTTCGTAGTCTGCTATTGTGTGAGTCTTTGGAGGGCAGAAACAGTGTCAATAGGTGGCTATATAAAGAAGTGTTTACTTTTTTTACTTCCATTTCTGCAGTAGAAATGATGTCATCCAGGATTCCTGACTGTAATGGTAGTTCATAAACCAAGGGAAACCACTGGAGCCTAGGGATGTAGCTGAGTGCTTGTCTAGCATGTGTGAGGCCCTTGGTTCCGTCTTCGGCACGAGAGAGAGCTTGGGAGGGAAGAGAGGAAGCGAGGAGAGGAGAGGAGGATTTTTTTCATGGGCTTCGGGGCATTTTCTATAATTTATTGTGCCACGTCTGTGCCTGTGACAATTTCCTACAGTCTTAAATTGGTCTATAGAATAGACATAATATTTACTGGAAAGCTAATTTTTAAATGGTTAATGAAATATCCATGTATTTTGTCATTTGCTATTAGGTATTAAGGTAAGATGTAAAGAGTTAAGGTTGAAAAATGTGCTGACAACAGGAGCATGAAATATCTGTTCCTCTGACATCTACTTTATAATAAATTGTAATATTTTTGCAACACATACTTCTGCATTATTTACATTGCCTGGCAGGGTGCTGAATGACTTATTTATAACACACACACACACACACACACACACACACACACACATTTCAGTAACCTTTGCACAGATTTGGAGTGGTTCTGAGATTGCTGAGTACTGTGTCAGGTACTTAAGACTCCATTTATTGCATTTTAAATCTCAGCCTTTGAAAGACTTCATTTGTGATGGTGTGGTGGAAAGCTGATGTAGGATGATGGGACCATTTTACTCTTAAATCCCATCACCTGACGGAAATATATCCTTAGGAAAGATGCGTAACATCTCCAATGGTAGTGTGTATATTAGGGTTTCATATTAAGTAATTCCTGAAAACTCATCAAGCACACAAGTTATACATAAAGTAACAGAATTGGTTACTGTAGTAAATTAGTAAATAGTAAAGGGAAATAATTCTGTTGAAGAGGCAGATAGCTGAGATAACATGTCTGATTTTTTTAACTGTTCTCTTTGCTCACTTGTCTGCCAAGACTAGGAAGATGATTTTGTTGTACTTTTTTTATACTATGCTTCTGCATCCTTTCCTCTTTGATTTTTTTTCTTCCTATGTGGTATAATATACCTATATCAGATATTATGGAAGAAAATCTCTCATAAATGTCTTCCAAGCCATTCCTTGCTGAAAGACATCTAGTGAAGAATGAATCAGTGGCCTCATCTCTTACCTGCTTGCTTTCATGTATGCTTCTGTAGTCACCCTCAAGTTGAGTATTTTGTCCTTTAATTTTCATTTCTAGAGACTTAGTAAATTGAGGATAGTTATAACTCAAGTTAATTCGAATGAGTTCATGTTTTATTTCCATTGTTCAAACTGAGATTCTAAATGTCTTGTACACTTCTCCGATATTAACTGATATCTCTTGGGCTCTTTTAGGAGACATCCCGTTACACCTCAGTATAAGGGAAGCTTCCGATACAGGCCAGCCAGTTGTGTTTTCACGGCCTGAAAGTGATGAGGTAAGTTACATGTTTAAAATATGTGTTTTTATTTCCTTGTCAGATACATACTTTTTGATATGTAGAGTTGGAAAAATCAAGCTTATCTGTTTGCAGGACGTACATATATAAACAAGGATTAGCTGAGCGTGGTGGCACTCTCCTGTAATCCCAGCACTCGGGTGGCTGAGGGAGGTGATCGTTGCAAGTTTGAGACCAGCCTGGGTTACAAAGTGAGCCCAAGGCCAGCCTAAACCAAATAATGACACCCTGTCTCAAAAAGACAAAAAATAAAAAAATAAACAAGGATTAGGGAACTGTCCAAAATATTTTTGATATTTACTGTTTTACCTGCTGGGCTATCAGTGTTACTTCTAAACTATCAATTCAATAAATTCACCTGCATAGAATCATCACCTAACTAATTTTCTCAAAAAGAACACAAGTAATGGGAGTTTGTAAAATTCTCATCTTGCTGGCTAGCAATATCTAATTGTTTAAGATTATTATATTTAAGTATTACAAATTCAGTTGATTATTGTGAAAAGGGAACCGAATGAAAGAAAATATTACGTCCGATAAAGAGTATCCAATTATTAGGGTTGCGATAGTCATTCCACTTATTTTAATAAATATAATGGACAGGTTAATTGGAAAGACTGGCAGTGTTTCATTGGCCAGCAACATTGGGTATGTGAATGATAGATTTCCAAAATTGCTTATACATAAAACTTTTGGGCTAGGGATGGCTAAGTGTAAGTTCTTGCCTTGGATGCCCGAGGCCCTGGTTCAGTTCCCAGCACCCTTCCCTCCAAGACCTGTAAGCATAAAATCTCTCATTTCAATCTTTTTTAAAAAATAGAAATAAAATCACGTGCTGGCAAAGCAAGAGACAAAATACCTGATACCCAAAGTTAGGGAAGGAAAGGTTTATTTCTTACAGTTCTTCGAGGTTTCAGTCCATGCTCAGTTGGCTCCAAGGCAGCGTAGCATGGTGAGGCCGCAGTTCATGGCTGCTGCAAACAGCCAGCATGAACTGGCAAGAGAGAGACACCTTCTTCCCGCCCTTAGGGGTGTAGCACTCATACCACCAATCTGAGTGCAAGACAACAAACCTAATCACAAGTGCTAGATTTGGTTGAGTCCATAATTGCAAGAGGCTTGGGGGCCACTGACATAAACCATGACACATGCAGTATATAAAAAGTATGAAAATTGAGTTCTTTAAAAGTTCATACTTTTAAATGCATTCCTAGAACAGAGTAAAGACATCTCATGGCGATTCCTTATGAATGAGAATCATTTCCTACTAGTTTATTTCAATTATGATTTTTTTTGTATTTTTCACTTGTTCATTATTAGTTTTTTCTTTGAAACTCTCCAAAAGAAAGATTTCAATGAATATATATATATTCTATATAAATCATTATCTAGATAATTCTAGAAAGATTTCAATGATATATATATATATTCTATATAAATCATTATCTAGATAATGATATATATGATAGATAATGATATATATAATGATATTATATATATATAATCATCTAAGATAATTTGACTTTAAACTCTAGACAATGCTCTTTGTTGAGTTCTTTGGAGTTACATGTTTTCATAATCTGATCTACATTTGCATAAATATTAGACCCATTGCTGTTGCTGAGTGCCCAGGGCAGTTTAAAACTTTCTGCAAAAGCTTTCTGAAAAAATGGTGAGAATTTCAACTGCATCTCAGCTTTAAATATGAAGACATGATCAACTTTAAGATTTAGACATGGCCATGAAAAGGAAAAACATAGGGACTTGTACTTCATTCTCTTTTAATGAAAGATATTATTTCCAACTCTTAGATTGTAGACACTCATTATTATTAATCTTCCTAATAATAAAAATTACAGTATACCAGACACTGTCGAGCATTTTCCTTAAGTCATTTCTGTCTTCAGAACAACTTAATGCAATACGTAGATGGCTTCCATATGACAAATGAGGAAACTGAAGTTCAGGAAGTTAAATAATTTTCCCAAGATAGCAGAGCTGTTAAATAAGATACAATTAAAAGACAAGTCTTTTCCTTTCAAATGTTGACCGCTTTCCATTATATCACCTTCTAAGTCCTATGTAAAATTCCTATACTAAAATGTCTTCACAGATTGGTAAAATGGTTAGGTGCACTGAATGTATTATCTTACCTGATTCTTAGCATCTTTGTGGTATAGGTACAATAATCTACATTTTTTCCAGGTGAATAAGCACAGATTCATTTCCATTAAGGAGCCTTGTTCAAGATAGAACTAAAAGTCAGTTTCATCCCCAGCTCTGGTAGACAGTCCATCCATTCTCTTCCCAATGCAGTATGGCTTCATTTTCCAATAATTGCAAGATTAGTTCAGTGTCTATGTGTTGTATGTTAGTCTTTTAGTTCAGCTCCTTTTCATAATATCATAGAGGTCTAGAAAAGAAACTGAGAAGACTGTGCCCATCAAGGTCTCTTGGTGTGCACAGGTGCAGGGCATAACACTGAGGATCTTAACCTGAGTCTGGGAATATCCTGAAACTATATCCATTATGTATGAAGGTGCATTTTTGGGGGAATGGGACAAGAGCTTTGTTAGAGTCATAAAAGGGGATCTCTACATGGAAAGAAAAGCACAGAGTCTGAACTAGCATAGTTTCATTACCAAATTTTTCACTTCCCATGTGTAACTTGAAGCAGTTTCCCTAATTCCTTGAACCTTTGTCTCCATTTAGAAATTGATGTCCTAAAGAAGATTTGATGAGATACTGTGAAAATACTTTTAAAAATACCAAATAGAATACAACTGTACTTATTACCTTCAAAAACTGCCTAAGATACATGACACTAAATGTCTTTCCTCTTCTGTTTATTAAAAGGCTGAGTGCACTTATGCCCTTCCCCTGACACAGCATGAAGTAAATGTTATTCTTTGATGGCATTTAAAATTTAGAAAAGCAGAATTTGAGTTGTGAAATGAGAGTAGAGTTCTCAGCTTCAGCATTCACAATGTTAGGAATCTGTGATTCATTTCTGGAACCAGGATCCTTCTGGTTAGTTTTGTGATGAAGTTTGCCTGGTGATAATCCTCTTCCCTTTTCCCTTACAAACTCAAATGGAACTTCGCTCTCAGAAGGCAGTCACAGCCCTGTTTAACAGTCCTGTAGTGTAAGTGGAAGCCCATTGCCCATTCTACTCACATGAGGGCAGCATTAATTTGATAGCATAAATTTCTGCAACATATGATAGAAATTATAAAACTGTTAATTGTTAGCCTCTTAGCCTGACACTTTTTATTGTTTGCTTTTAGGGAATGAGTCAGAAACAAAATTACTAATCACCAAAAGTATTATTTTTCACTGTTTTCCTTCTTACTCCACCTTCTCTTTTCCATATTTCCTCACTTCCTCTTCTGGTACCAAGTGTCAGAACTCTATCTTTTGGCCCATAAAATTTAGGCATCAGAGATTTAACTTTCCCATTAATATTTAACTGAATTTTTGTGAATTTTTGAGATATCTTGGAAACATTGGAAGGTCTAGTGGTACCAATTAAAAAGCACTAGCAGGTTTATGATACCCAGCAAATGCAAAAAAACTGCACATATGCACTAGTTAAGAAGCAGGAAGAAGTGAAGGTTCAAATATGAGTAATATGGCAGCTGGAGAAAACAATAGAAGAAGAGTGAGAAAATAGACACTTAGAACTCTTAAATTCAATAGAATGGTTTCATGCAGACTGGGTTGTAATTGTTGATTGGACTAAAAGTATCTTTTCTTTTGACTGAGACACAAGTATGGACCCATGTGGTTTGATCCTTTTATTATTAAGTGAAGTATTAGCATATTCCTGCTGTATCAGATACTCCTCATAAAGACTTTCTAATATAAGTAGAAATTTTATTCTATAATTTCTAAATTATCACCTCAGAATTTTAATATGAAATGGCTGTGCATGATAAATTTGGGCTTCTCAAAATATTAAAAAAATTTCAAAAAAAATTAACATCATAAAATTGCTAGTTGACATATTGTCATATTTGACATATTGTCAAATATGTTGCTAGTTGACATATTGTCATATTTTAAGATGACATATTGTCATCTTAAAAATAGTTGTTAAAGTTATAAAATCAAAGCATAAAAAGTGGCTAGACACTCAAACATTTGAATTCTCTATTATTCTACCTTTTTTTCTATTCTGTTTTTATTTTCTTTCTTTCTTTCTTTCTTTCTTTCTTTAAATAAAAATAAAAATAAAAATAAAAATAAAAAAGAAAGATAAATACCTGGGCACATGGTAGAAAGAGACAGTTGATCTTTCTGTACTTATCTTAGGAAAAGACCAATGGGAAGATCCACAAGTGAAAAAACAAAGTGAAAGTTCTCCTACATAATACCATAATGAAGATTAACTCAGAATTGATCATAGGATTAACTGTAAAACTCCTAGAAGAAGATAGGAGCAAATATTTATGATATCAAATGAGATGGTGGTTCCTTAACTAGGACACCAAAGTCACAAAAAATAAATGAAAAAAATAAATAGACTGGACTTAATATTCAAAAGATGCTTCAAAGACCACCATCAAGCAAGTAAAACAATAACCCATAAAATGAGAGAAAGTGTTTGCAAATTATATATTTGGCGAAAGATATGAATTCAAATTTTTGTTTTATTTGTGAGAGAAGCTCAAGCTAGACTCACATCTCAGCCTTTTGATCAAGAGCCACGGCATCGCCCAAACCAGCCTAGAACTTCTGAGTCTCCTGCTTCAGCCTCCAGAGGGCTGCAATTACAAACAAACAAACAAACAAACAAAGCAAACAAAGGTAACTTCCATAAAATTTCTTGCACTTTGGTCACCGTTGATTCCTGTTGCTTATTAATGACAGAACAGACCAATATAGGGCATAAATACTTAGAATAACCACTATGAGATAAAAGCTGTTTATAAAGACACATGGGTAAAAACTAGCATAATATTAGATATGAGAGAAATATTTATAATTCATTTCTATTTTTAGGCAAAAACTCTTGTTTTTTTCAACTATATCACAGTGAAACCATTCTAGACTATGCATTATGATTAGAATTTCTTATGACTTCAATGCTTCATATGTGGTATAGTACAAAGAGCAGGGCTTTGAAGTCAGTTGGATTCAGATTTCTTTGTCTTCCAGACTCCTGATTGCACAAGCTTGAACAAGTAGCTCCCGGTTTCTTCATCTAAGTTGAGCTAATGATGCTTGTCTTACATGATTGCGATCACTTTGTGTGAAGTGCTTGGTATTATAGGCATCCAGTTAAAAAAATTAAAACCCTATTCATCTTTTTAGAGCTTTTAAAAGGACTTTTAAAATGAAGTTTTAACACTTTTGTGATAAAATGAAATATGGCTCAGCTGTTAGGGCTCAGAATAGTCTTTAAAAATGAAAAATGTGTGAAACACCCTTAAATCACTTTACCAAGTCAGCAAACAGACCTCAAATACCTCTTTAACTGCAGAGTAGGAGTTAGTGTGCTTTGGTTCAAAGCCCAGCTCATTACCTATTGGCAATAATGCTTTAAGCAGACTTTGCCTTTCTGGATCTTTTCCTTGTCTATAAGGTGATAATGGCAGGATTTAACTCCATGGTTAACAGTGCAGATAAAAAGAAATATTTGGTAAATATTAAGTGCTCAGTAAATTGTGACCGTTATCATTAATAATGATAGCAGTATGTATGTAAGTATATCATTGTGGAAATTAGTGATTTTAGAAATTCTTACTATTATGTTTATAATTATTTCTTATGAATCAGGGAAAGTAAATAATATTTGTATTGAAATTATTTAAGAGAATTATTAAAACATAAATATCATAATTGTTTTTGTGATGTTGACATGTGGGCATTGCAGTAGTTTATAGCCTGCTGTGTGGCTTGGGAGCTACTCAGTAATTCACTGCACTGGGAAACCCAGAGATTAAGAGTGTAATGACTGAACCAGAAATTCTTGCCTGATACCCAAAATTTGCTAAGTGAAAGTTTATTAGTTCTCAGTGCTAGCACTGCAAACTATTCTCAGGAAAAAAGAAGAAAGTATTTTCTAAAGATAGACCAGGGGGTGGTAGTAAATAATCTTCCTCAAAATGACTAATACTTCTTATGCCAAAGAAGTCTTGACACTAACTCAGACCATCGGTTTGTCAGAGGAGAAAAGGCACAATTTTTCTCCAACTATACAGACTTGCTAGTTTGCTGATGTGAGGACTAGAGTTTGAAAAACAATATTTTCTGGTACTAAATTTTTTTTTTTCAGAAAGTCACCTTCCAAATAATCACCATTCAAATCATCTAAAATTCTTTCTTTCCTGCTCTGCTTACAGTGTACAGAGCATCATCTTCTCATAGCTGAACTTCCTCCTCTCACCTGCTTCCAAATACAGAAGGCATTCATGACAAATGGTTCACAAGCACCCAGTGTCATGGGGAGACATCTAGAACAAATGAGTCTTCCTCTTTTCCAGGCCAAAGCTTACCTGAGGATTGCTGTAGAAGTGGTAAGAAGATTGCCACCACCTCCAGAATGATTCCCAAGCATGCTGGAAATTGACCTGGTACTAAGTAATGAGAGGACCTTCAGAAATGAGCTGTGTAATGGAGGACCCTGAAGAAATACTAGCAATCATGAGGTTTTTATTTCATTCCTTAGGAAATAATGTCTCATTTTCAGATTTGATTTGCTGTAGTGTGACTCATACGTAAAATTTTCATGTATCAATGCTAATTGCTGTATTTAGGAATTTTTTTGAAAGCTGATGTGTTAACAGTTGTGCTTAGTTGTATTTTATTCTATTGAACTACCTCTTGCGGAATCATGATTTTATGCTATTACCGTCCCAGCTTTTAAGACACTTGTACTCTTTGGCAGGACCAAAGAATTAGTTATTTAAAGAATTTATTAACTTTAGGTATGGACATATATGTGACCCCTCCCTAGCCAGCAGTTTGTTCTGAGTTTGAGTCCTGTCTCTAATACTATCTTAGACATGTTCTTAATAAAGAACTTCTTTATTTAGACCAGATTCTGCCCAGACTTAACGAATTTGAATCTCCAGGGGTCTGGCCTAAACATGTGTTTTTAACAATATCATAATAATTTTGGTGATGCTTTGGATTATCACAGCAATAATAATAAATAATAGCATTTATCAATTGCTTTCTATGTGTCCTCATAATCTTCTGTTCATACAAGTTGAGTACTCTCACTGTATTCATTTTACAAGTGAAGAAGTAGAAGTAGGAAATGTCTTACCTAGCAAGTGATAAGGCTGGGATGTGAACTTGGGAAGTTGGGTGTAGGATTCTTCCCTTTTTATACTAATGTGTATGCGTTAATTTCAAAAGAGGTATCTAACATTCATTGTGAGCATGAAATCCACTCCCTTTCATAGGAACATTTCATAAAATTCTTATTTTAAGGCATGTACTTTGAAAAACACGTGTCTTGACTTACTGAAACTCAGAGTTAAGGACTTTGCAAGGTCAGGTAGCAGATAGTTAAAAGCTGCAAGCACTGATAAGAGTAAGTCATTAGTTAATCATAAGGAAGTGATCTGTGACCTCTGGCAAATCGTTTGATGTCCTTTGCTCTATAGTTATCAGCCAGAAAGTTACACAAAGAGTTGCACATCATTATATTTTCACATAAAAACCCTTACAGGGCTATTTGTAACAGTTTTACATGCAATAGCCAAAACAACCCAAGTGTTCTTTCACATGTGAATAATTAAATGGTGACATCTTGTTATGGTTTAGATCTAAAATGTCCCTCATGGTCCAGAGGTGGAGCTTTTGGAAGGTGACTGGAACATGGGGCACGGTACTCATCAGCTGATTAATCCATTGCTTAGTTCACAACTGAGTGTGCTGTTAAGAGGTATAGCCTGGATAGAAGTGGGTCACTGGGGACGTGACTTGAGAGTGTATATTCTCGTCTCCAGCTCTCCCTGCCTTTTTTCTGTCTGCTTCCTGGCTGCCATTAGAGTGAACTTCAGTCCTCCACAATGACCTTCCACCATGCTGTTTCTGCCTTGGAGCCAGCCAGCCATGGTCTGAACCACTGAAACTGAGGCAAATGAACCTTCTCCTCTAAGTTGTGTGTGTCAGTTATTTTGATCCAGCAGTGGAAAAGTGAATAGTACACATCAAAACCATGAGATACTTCTCCACAGTTAAAAATGAACAAACCACGGACACGTACACCAACTTGGATGAATTCCGGAGAATTTTTCTGAGTGAAAAGGCTAACCTGAAAAGATTATGTACTATATAATTCCATTTATGTAATATTCTTGAACGACAAGATTAGAAAAATGGAGGACAGATTAGCAGTAGCTGTGTTAAGGAGAGATCCGCATGGAGGACATTGAGTGTGGCTATGAAAAGGCAACATGAGGGAAACTTGCGATTGCAATTTTCTGTATCATGACTTTTGGTGTCAGTAAATGTTTTGCAGGATGTTACTATTGAAGGAAATTGTGTTAGGGCACATGGGCTCTCTGTGTGTTGTTCCTTACAGTTGGATGTACATATACAGTTATCTCAAAATAAAAAATAAAAATTTAATTAAATATGCAATGCTGTATGTGAACTGAAATTATTTGGGCCACATTACCCTAATTCATATGCTGAGTAAGAACTTCTGTGGATACACAGTAATCATCATTCATCACTGAGAGGAAAATAATGACTTAAAGTTGCAGTCACTTATTTGTTCTTATTGTCTGTTTGGGGAGGGGGCAATATAAATGAACAAACTTTGGAAAAGAATGATTATGTAAGCTTCAGAGATGCTTTAAGTTGTGTGTCATGATTTAGTATACCTAATAGGAAAATGGGATCGTCTTTGCTCATGACTTGAGTCAAATACATGACTTGGCAAAGATTCACAGCCTTTGCTCAGCCAGCACCTTCATATTCTTTGGGGGAAACTACTGAAAAAATGAAATTAAAAAAAAAGTGATTAGAGTATATGTCAGTCTTCCTTAAGAGCCAAGAACAGCAAGGTGCTATTCCATGCCTCTAACCTCAGCTACTCAGGAGAACAAGGCAGGAGGATTTCAGGTTCAAGGCCAGCCTAAACAATTTAGTGGTACCCTGTTTAAAACAAAAACAAAAATAAAACAGCAACAACAAAGGAAGCATGGACCTGTCTCCCAAGCACAGCTAGTTTGTTGTTAAGAGGTAATACTCCTCGTTCTTCACATTTCCACAGAACATAAGGAAATAGCATTCTTCTGTTGAAGAGAGAAAGAAAATTTCCTCACTCCATTCCAGGAAAGGAGGAGTGACTTATCTTATAGAAAATTTTCTCTCCAGTGCCTCTGCTTTTCATCCCAAGGTGTTCTGCATGGCTTTGATTTCACCCAAATTCTGAGATGTCTAAGGCAGGCTGCATGGAAACCTGAGGCTGTGCATTTCTGCACTGAACATGAGTGGACACTTTAGGTGAACCTGTTTGGTATCCCATCGTGGTCATACATTCTCCACTCCAGCACCTGACAGTAGGAAAGCTAAATTTTTTTATTTTATCCAAAGTCTCTGTCTCTCATTTCAGAATAGTCGAGCCTCACTTCCACTAGGACCTCCCTCTACCCTTCTGTAGTTCTACTTTCAATGTAAATTAAATGTCTGTGTTTTTCTGGATCTATTTCTGGGGTCTCTGTTTCATTGGTTTATTTGTTTTTGCTCCAGTAACTTTTTTTTTTCTACCACCACTTTGTTCTTCAAGAATGTTTTGGCAATGCATGATTCTTTGTTTTTTCATATCGATTTCAAGGGTGGCTTGGGAACTTCAAAAGCAGCAACATATCTGCACTTAACATAAGGAAAAAGTAGCTGGGCATGTGGCACATGCGTGTAGTCCCAGTGTTCCAGGAGGCTGAGGCAGGAGGATTGTAATTTTGAACCCAGCCTAGGCAACTTAGTGACTGAGAACTTGTTGCAAAATTTCAAAAACAAGACAACTGAAAAAACAAAAAACTAAAAAAAAAAAAATGCAGGGGATGGTAACTGGGAAAGATTTCCTTAGTGGAATGGATCTGAGGAGGTGAGTAGTTGCCACTATGAGGAAATCACAAAGTCCTGCTGAACCCTTTTACCCTAACTGACATGATGGGGAGCGGCGAGGTAATGCAAAAGCAAATCTTCTCGACTTTGGCATAGATAAAGACCTGTTTTGACCAGAGGAAGAGAAAATAGAACAACTCTATTCCTGGGGGAGAAACAGGAAGTCTTTTGGATCCAGGCCATTAAAGCTATCTGGTGACTAGGGGAGGAGTAGGGTCTCTGAGAAATCCTAATTGCCAAGACCCAGGGTCACAGGGCTTGTTTAAAGCTGAGGCTAAAATAGGACAACGGAGAACCTCATGCTCCCCAGCAACCTAGCACGCACTACCTGCCCCAGCGGTCTGCTTCTAGAGGAGGGGGACAAGATGAAGAAAGAGAAAAAGGTGAATGTTAAGGGCAGGGCAGGAACATTAAGGGAAAAAAACCAGCTTTTCACCTAAACACAAGTAATACTAGAGGTAACCATAACAACCACAAAACCTGAACAAGATGAACTGACCAGACAACCCTGCACAGTGAAGCACTGTCAGAAGATGACGTATGTTCATTTCTAACCATATACTCTATGTTTATTTTACTCTTTACTGTCCTATGCATGCATAGTGCCCAATATTTAATAATTTTTAAAAATTAAGTTAAAAAAAAGTCAAGGAAAATCAACTCCTGTGTCAATAGTCAAAGCAATCAACAGAGCCAGACACAAAGACAATCCAGATGTTGGTATCATCGAATGGGGAAATTTAAATGCATGCAAATAATACGTTAAAAGGTCTAATAGAATAGGCGGACAACATGCTTAGGCAGATGAATTTTAGTAGAGAAATGAAAACCATAAAAAGGAGTAAAATCAGAGAGTCAGAAATTTAAAAAAAAAAACAATAGCAAAGATAAATGCCTTTGGGGTCATCAGAAAATTTAATACATATGAAGCAATGAACTTGAAGAAACAGGAAGTACAAAAATTAAGGTATAAAGAGTACAGTTACACACATACATATACTATGCAAGGAGGAGGGCAAATTGGGGTCTTATAAGGAGAAAAGAGGCACATAAGGACAGATGATATATTTTAAGGAAATAAGTGATGGAAATTTTCAAAGACATCAAACCATGAAATTCACAAAGCTCAGAAAGTCCAGAGCAAAAATTTTAAATCCAGATAACATGATATGGAAACTGTTGAAAGCCAGAGAAAATCTTGAAGGCTGTAAAAGAAAAAAATTCATTTTACATATAAACGGAATTATAGCAGACTGATATATACACAATGTCAGTGGAGTGACACTTGTAAAGTGCTGAAATTAACAGAGCTTTTAATCAAGTTAAAAAACAACATTCAAAAGGTAAAAATTTTTTAAACAGAAACTGAGAGAGTTCATTAACAACCATACTATAATAAATGTAACAGGAAATTCTTCAAGTGGAAGGAACAGAATACCAGACAGAAACTAACCTATTCAAAGAAATGAAGATCTCTGAAAATGGTTAAGATAAAAATAAAATACAAGAAATACTTATTGTTTTATCTTTAATCATTCTAAAAGACAACTGGCTAAATAGCAATATATTAGGGGTATATAGCAAATGTAAACAAAATATCTGGCAACAATAATTTAAAACATGAGGCTACATTGAGAGTCCGCTATTATATACTCAACATGATATGAAAAATGGTATATTACTTGAAGGTAGGTTGAGACTAATTAAAACTGAGCATTGTCAATTTAAAATCTTTACTAACATTTTTAAAGTAAAGTTAAATAATAAGCAGTAGTGGTGATAAAGTGGAATTATAAAAAGTACTTTATCCAAAGGCAAGAAGAAAGTTACCAAAAAAAAAAAAATGTCTAGAAAGATGGCAGACTTTAATCCAAACAGTCATAATTTTAGTGAACACAATTGCTTCACACATACTAATTAAAAGATGAATGTCCTGTTGGATATACAAGAAAGACCCAACCGCTACGTATTCTCTAAAGGAAAGCCTGTTCTCGCTGTCTGTCTCTCTCACTCTCTGTCTCTGTCTCTCTGTCTCTGTCTCTCTCTCCAGGGCCTCTCTGTGTTAGCCATGCTGTTCTTCAGCTCCTGGACTCAAGCCTCATCTAAGCCTCCCAAATACTCGGACTATAGGCAGGACCATCACACCTATCTACAAAAATTATTTTAAATACAAGGATACAAATGGGCTAAAAGGAAAAGATATACAAGATAAACATTAATCAAAAGAAAGTGATTAATATAGGAGTGACTATATATCAGACACCGTTGGCTCTGGCATAAGGAACATTACATGAAGAGAGACATATAATAATAGAAGTATTATGAGCCAAGAAGATGCACCAATTCTAAACATACATCCAGTTAACAAGACAGCCTTGAAATACATGGAGCAAACAATGACAGAACTAGAAGTAAATTAATTCAGAATTATGTTTGGAGACTTCAGGACTGCTCTCTCAGGGAACATGGAACGAGGATCAGGATGGGGTAGAAGACCAGACCAGTATTTACAGGCCACTTCATCCCAAAAGAGCAAACGATGCATTATTTTTGTATATATGAGGAACATGTACCAAGATAGACCATGTTTCAGTCATAAAACATATTTAAACATTTAATATAAACCATGTAAAATATGTTCTATTATTATAACAAAATTAAATAGAATCCAGTAACAAAAACATGTCTCCCACATGTGGAAATAAAACAATTTTAAATGATTATACATCAATGAATCAGAAAGAATGGAAATTATAAACATTTTAAAATGAATAAAAATGAGAACAAAACATCAAAATTTGTGGGATGCAGCTAAAGCAATGTTTAACAATGTTAAAATTCCTACATTATAAAAGGATAAAGATCTCATATCAATGAAGTAAACTACATTAAGAACAGAGAGATCAAAGAACGAATAGGAAGAAAAAAATCAGTACAGTTGAGACAAAACAATGAAATCAAAGCCAGTATAAACATAGAAATATAGATCTGTGGGACAGAATAGAGAATTAAGAAATATACATACATAGATATGGTAATTTATTTTCAGCAAAAATGACAAGGCAATTCAATGGAGAATGGTTATTTTCAACATTATGCTTGAACAATTAGATATCTTTTTGCAAAGAAATGAGTCCTCTACCTTACAATTCTAAAAAAAAAATTAAAATAGCCCATACAGCTAAATGCAAAATTGAAAGCTATGAAACTTCTGGAAGGAAAACATAGGGACAAATCAAATCTTTATGATCTTTTGTTATGCAGAAATTTCTTAAAAACACACAAAACCCACTATAAAATTAAACAGAAAGAATTGATAGCCTGTTCAGTCGTGCTATCCTGGCTGCTTTGATGTCCCGAATCTATTCAGAATGTTTACCCTTCATAAACATTTTGACTTTGGGGAAGAACAGAAAGTTGCACAATGCCAGAAGTGGTAAATAAGGTGGATGAGGACACACTGTAAGGTTTTCATGAGTTTCCTTTTGATGACACTCAGCAGCAGCATTCACCATATTGTAGTTTTTTACCACATTTTGTAAAGATAGGAAAGAGAATTTCCCTGAGTTCTTCAGGAAGAGGCAAAAATGCTAAGACAAGTAAGTGTATTTGAAGCAAGAGATATTTTTAGGGGGATTAATGACAATGTGTCTTGTTATATTAAATTTTAAAATTTAAATGGCCACTGTATTTTGCTCACTCTTCGTGTACCCAGGTTCATTATTTTGTTTATATGTACAAAAACTGGCAACAATTCAAATTGTAACAAAAGGTGAATGTCAAAACAAAGTTTGCTGTATACAGACAGTAGAGAACTCCTCAGCACCAAGACAACACCTCCAGTGAATCTTAAAATAATGATGCCAATTGAAAAAGGAGACCAGAAAAGGTAAGCTTGTATAATTGCATTTATATACAGCTCTAAAGAAATGCCAGTTCAACTACCTGGCAATGTAAATTGGTAGCTACCCAGAAATAGGCAGTGGGGAAGAGAGGTATGGATTAAAAAGAAAATTAATAAAGAAACTTTGGAAGGTATAGAAATATTCACCAACTCACCTCTGATAATGGTTTCACAGGTGTATACTTCAGTCAAAACCAATAAAAGTATATGCTTTGAATATGTGCCGTTTTGTTACATCTCAATAAAGCTGTAAAAATTTTGCATTAATGACTTTCTGATACTGGGTTATACTTTTCAGACTATTTTTTGTAAGACACTAACACTTTTTAAGTTTATAAAATGTCACAATTTCCATACATGATTATTTTTAAATTTTTTTTCAAAATCTCCCTCTTGCTCTCTAAAGATATCTTTACTGAAAAACTAGATAAGCAGCCTCTTTTCCTTTTGCTAGTTTGTTTGGCTCCTTAGTTGGTTTGCTATTGACATTTGGAGATGAGGCTGAAACATGAAGAATAGTCCACTGAATTATTTGCTCTTTTCTTTCCTTGCCACATCCTGCAGTGTGATTCTGTAGCAGCAAGCAGGTTTAGCATTTCAAATTTTTAAAATAATTTGATGTAAAATTTCCAAAGAGTATGGCACTAGAACTTAGTCACAGACCACTTTCCTAATCAGAAATTCTTAAATAACAATAAAATCCAGCCTTCAATTTTAGCTTACAAAAAGAGCTCCAAAAAACTTGTTAAACTCTGAAACTGTGCCATACTTCCAACTAACAAATACAGATGTGCTGTATTTCCAACACAGTAACTGCAAAATAACTGACCTTTTCTCATGAATGGCAGGTTTACAACATACAGTTGACAGAAATTCTTTAATACAAAAAAAGTTGTTTGAATAAAAGAAGACAAAAGGTCTCCATATTTAATTAATCTTTTATAGTTATTTTAATATTCTGTGGCTGTTAGTTTTGGTTTCATCTCATCTGTACCTGTACCTTTGGTCATTTTAATCTTATAGGCTCCTTTGGACCTTTTAATTAACATCAGTAGTCCTTAGATAGCAAATATTATTTAATTTGATCCGTTATGATTTTTGTTTTTATTTTAATTGAAAAATAAAATAGAAAAATATCCAACTATATGTTTCAAGCATAAAAACTATTTTGAAGAGCAGCTGTTATTTAAACATTATTTCTCATATTGTGTCTAATGGATTCAAATAGGGTTCAGACAGTTGCTTCTTTATCATCGCTTCAGATGTAGAACTATACAGATACATTGTAAACCACCATAAGAATTATTAGGCTCCCTGTGCTGCTGCTGATATTTTAAAATTAGTTTTAAAAGTCACTTTCAAACAAATTCTTCTAAACACTGGGTTTCTCATGTTGCTCCCTACTTGTAGTTGCTCACCTTGATCGAGTACAACAGAGAGCCAACATATGAAACTAAAAGGCCTGTAGTTGTGTCCCAAAGGTTGGGGATAGTGACTTATTTAAAATATGGTTAACACTGAAAACAACTAATCAAGACATTCCTTTAACTCTTTTCCCTTAGGATGCTCATAGTTTAAGGACACAAAACTATCCTAAATGAAGGAAGTTTAAAAGGTTATACGGCAAAATCTGACTTTCAGTACATTTGTTGTTTTAAGGAAGTATATTCAAGAAGTATAAGAAACTGCGGAATTAGTTTTGAAAAATGGGTGGTTGGATATGAAGAAATATTATTAGAGAAATGAGGGTATCATAGTGGACTGGAAATTGTACCTATGGGAGAGCTTCTCACCCTACGTAGAGAGATAATTTTGTATTCATCGGTAATGGGTAATAGGATGGTTAGAATACAGAAAGCCTTTAGTGACATGGAAATATCCTTTGTAAGGAAAAATTTTAAAAATGAGATAATATGACTTTTCTAACCATTGGAAGGAAGACTATTAAGATACAAAAGGCACTAATGAGAAAAGATTGATAAGTTTAAGAATGCCTCTTCAGTAAGAAATCATCTAGAAAGTGAAGAGATAAGTCACAAGAAAGGAAGACATTTGAGGCACCTACAGCAAACCAAGAATTAGTTGAGATAATTCAAGAATGTTTACAATCAATAGGGGTAAAGGGGATCTTAATTAGAAATTGAGCATAGAAACAAATAGATGTGTCACGGAAGCGACACCACGAAGAGCCAAAATACTGCTCTCAACCTCTGCTTCAGAATTGATCGCTGGCTCACTTCTGCCATTGCTGGCTACCACGATGTGATGCTGGGAACCTTCAAAATGGTGAACCAAGTAAACTTTTCTCTTGTAAGTAGCCTCTATTAGGTATTTCATTACAATGACCAAAACCTGAGTAAAGCCCCCCCCCAATCCATATGTTGAAATCCCAACCCCCAAGGTGATAGTATCAGGAGACAGAGCTTTTGAGGGAGTTTTTTTATTAGGTCAGAAGGTTCCATGGGTTTTTGTATTCTTACAAAAGAGCCCCTGGAGAGGTAGCTATGCCTCCCTCCTACCATACAAGCTTATAGTCAAAAGACAGACACAGCTGTTTTATAAACCAGAATTGGAAACCAGTGTCTTGAATTTTCCAGCATCCAGACCTGCAAGAAATAAATGATTATTGTTTAAAAGATACCCAGTATGTATAGCAACACAAACAGATCAAGACTTTTGGTGACAGAGAATGAACAAATTCCTTGTAGTAGTTGCATATTAGAATATCGGTGCTTTTTTTAAAAGGATGAATCTTAGCAACATAATGTGAGCAAAAAAATATACATTACAGAAGACTATTTACAGTGTATCATTTTATAAAGCTCAAAACCAACCAGTATCTGGTTTATCCATTATATGTGTGATAAAATTTTCTTTAAAACCTAAAGGAATAATAAACATTAAAGTCAGGTAAGAATAATTCTAAGGTGTGAGACAGGAGCATGAGGCAAGAAAGGAGCTCCAGGGTAGATACAATATTAGTAAACTTCAAGTTCGTTGTTTTTAAATTGGGAGGATGCCTGGAGCCCTTTCACCATCTATTTATTATCTCATTTTTAGATTTTTGCATGTGTATGGAAATCAAGTCTTACTGTATGATTTAGAGAAATCCTCACACAAATACCATTTTCCTTCCACAGATGCTTATTGTATGGAAAACCCATACAATGGAGTATACAGCAGTTATTAAAGAATAAAACAGCACAAATGCTGTGAAAAGGAATGATCACTGGGTTATATTGTTAAAAGGGGAAATGGGTGAGGAATGCTACAATTTGCATTAAAACCTACATGCACAGGGTTGCATATGCATGTGTCAGGTTACCTGTGTCAGGTTGGCAAATGACTGGCAAATATAAATTTTGTCCTCTGGACATGACTTACAGAAGCCATATGTAGAAGATCAGGTGGTGGCAGTAGTGGTGAGACGAGAAAGGGAGCAAAGAGGGTGGCACTGTGGACGAAAATCAGTGAAACCTGTCACAGGGATATAGCCACCAGGGAAAGGGTTTAGACTAAACCACAGTCTAAGGAAGTGAAGTACATATTTCAATGATATAAATGATTGATTGCACAGTCTAATTAGGCAGTCTGCCTAATTACTGTTGCCAGTATCCAGTAGTCTAAAGTCATATAAAACTATATTTCTAATCTTTAAATGCAATTTATTATTAATAGCCTGTTCAAAGTGTGGTCATAAACTGTCACAGCATAGGTGATCTTCAGAAGCTCTTGTAAAAGCTCTTTTTGCCTGAATACCACAGATGGAGGAACCTCTACAAAAGCTGCAGTTCTTCCTGATGTGCTCTGTATAAAATAATTTTTGACCTTTTATCCTGAGAAGAACTTAATTATATGTCTTTAGTAGGGTTATGAAAATGTTTGCCTCCTACGTGTCCTAAGCAGCAATGCCTGAACTCCCCTCCTTTCCGGATATTCTAAGTAAAAGTACTTCTAAGGCAAATTTAGTCTCTGCGCATCTACAATTAAATTTAGTGAAACTGCCCTGCCTTAGATATTTGGGCTACTGTCACAAAATATCTTAGACTGGGTGATTTATTAACAATAGAAATTTTTTCTTATAATTCCAGAGGCTGAGAACTCTTAAGATTCAGGCATTAGCAGCTTTGGTGTTGGTGAAGACCTACTTTGTGCTTAAAAGATGGTGCCCGCTGCCTTTGTCTTCACGTGGCCGAAGAGGGCAGGGATGCCAGGCTCCCTCAGACTTCTTTTGTAAGAGCACTAATCCCATTCTTGAGGGTGGAGCCCTGGTGACCTTAAGGTCTTTAAAATCCTTAAGGCTCCACCTCTTCGTACCATGTTAGAGATTAGATCTGAACATAAGAATTTTGGTGGGACACAGTCAGACCATAGCATCCTATAAGTTTTTTCTCTTACCCAACTATTGTATTTTATGTATGAAGTTTTGCATATTTATAGAGAGTGGCCTCATCAATATTGACATACCCACAATTATGCTAATTTTTGTAGAAGTTGCTGGCATTCTAACCTAAGAGACCGGTCCACTTTTTTCTCCTTTTCCTACCCTCACACCTGCTTTCTTCAGCAGCTCTTGCCACTGTTCCTCTTTATGCAGTTTTGTTTTTGTCAAAACGAAGCCAGGAGCTAGTTGCAAGCAGATATATTGAATATAGTGTCGTCTGTGTGACTTTCCACTGTCCTGTTTTCATGAGCCTTTGATGGAGTTGTCACCCTCATCAGTGCAAATCAATTACTTTTTGTTGTAGCCTTTGAACATCTGTTGTTCTTTACCTCATTTATGGGATTTAGAAACCCACTTGAAGTTTTTTCTCTCATACCACAGGGATTTTTCTAATCTTGTGTGATTTCCTGTGGCCCAGAGATTGTTTCATTTTCCTGCAAGAGGGGAAAAAAAGGATATAAATGTTTCCTGTGATTGCATAAGGTCTATTTTAGGAACTGAAATCTGCTGTCTTTTTTTTTTTCTATTACATACTATTTTAATTGCTGAAGAATTTAATTTGTCTAGAATATTGGGTGACGTTCTTTCCCTTGTGCCAAGGAATCATTTCTCTTACTGACTAGAAAGTTTTGGAATAAATATTGTGTGACCTTTCTGTTCCAAACTCAGGCTTGGGGTGTTTCGTGGAGGAACAATGCATTGCTCTGAGTTGCTCTCCTTATTGGCATTGCTAACATTTAGATTCAATTTAAAAAGTAGCATTTTTTTGCCCTCTTGCTGCATGAAGTAGGTTTTGTGATTCGTGTACATGAAACTACCAACAAGCAAAAATATTAAAAGCCCATATTAATTTGTGTATTTTTTATAGTGAGGAAAGCCTTATTGTCTCGAATTAGCAAGTGGTTGTTTTCTGATAAACCAGGAACATTTATTGTCTTTCCTAGAGAGAAATTTTCTTTTTTCTTTTCTTTTTCTCTCTCTCTCTTTTTTTTTTTTTTTTTGATTCAGGTAATCAAACTCATGATCTTGCCTGAGACCCTGAGACTTGCCAGGCAGACCCTGTGCCACTGAGCTGTATTCCAGGCCCAAGAAATTTTCATATAAACACTCTTTTTGTGTTTGTCTGAGGCTTCTGATTTACAGTGAATTATCAAAAATGAAGATTCATAGTAACTCTTACCCGTTGGTAAAGGCCAGCATACAGGAACTCTAGTCAACTTGATTTTTATAAAATGAAACATTGCAGCAAGAAAGTACTGCATCTGCATGTTGTGGCCGGAGCCTGTACACTCCACTTTCCTTTCCGAATGATGCCTTATTGCCATGTATTTCAAATGTGTCCGTGTCCTATACATTCAGAAATGAATGTGCATGTGGCTTCCTGCACATTTTCTAAGAGCGTATTTCCCAAGTGCAGAGTGGGGGCTGCCCCTTCAGTTTTGGTTTCACTTCACAACTCTGTTAATAAAAATCTTTGTTGTGAATTAATATTCCTTGACAATTTCTAGCAACTCTAACAGCCTATTATTTTAAGCAGTAATGGTGCTATCAGCTCTCATACAAACAAAAGCATTAGTCACTATCTCCAGAATTGGTTTGAGAGAGGTGGAGGATTGATTTCCTGATATGAGAGATCAGATTGGGAGAATAATTTCCTCTTTGTGTGGTGGAAATCATCAATATGAATTTCTTATATTTTTTCATGTATAGGTAAGCCTGAGATACCTTTTTTTTTTTTTCAGGTGAAGGAAACAAGCTTGGAAAGTTCAATTTGCCAAGATTAGATCAACAAAGAAAAAGTATAGTTGGGAATCATGGCAAGCCTTTGTTATCTGGAATAGTCCATAGTATTAAGTAGGTAGCAATTGGTGTGGTTAAGAATCTATACTTCCCTGCATTATCCATCTGAAGTTCCTTGCTTTAGTTTGTGGAATACTAAATATGAACTTGACGAGATTCAAGATGACTATGTCAGATGAATTAGAGTAAATTTAAGTGCCGTCCTGTCAAATTAAACATTAATCAAGGTATAATTTTGACTTTCATTCATTTCCTATGACCCTCCTCTGAAGGATTTGTTACATTTTATAGTTTATAGTTATATTCACTTTCTCCAACTTCGTTGCTCATGTGTATCTGGTTTTTATAATAGTATTGGGGAAAGTTTTCAACAGAGGTTGGCATCTGGGAGAAATGAGGAGTTTGCTGCTTGATTTCTCCACCATGGAGAGCAGTAGAGAGGAAGTGTGGAGAGCTTGAAGTGATTAAATTTGTTGGGCCATCTGGTCATCAAGAAAAGGCTGTGTTTTCAATTTCACAGTGAATAAGAAGTTTATTAAGGAAAGAGAGTAGTTTAAAAAAAAGGAATCATACTATATTTCTGTTACTAAAAGTTTCAGCTTGCTTAATTACAAAAAGAAGTTCTCTGGTGTAAACTGACTGTAGGTCAAACTCCATAATGATGTTGTCTGTATCACTAGGAGAATTTGGGGGCCATGGTTTAGGAAGATGAATAAACACATGTGGGTAGCCATGTGCAATGGAATTGCTCCTAATGTGTCTCCTCATCCCATTCAGTTTTTATGGAGGGGGAAAAAATGAGGCACAGGGGTGAATTTTCTCAAACAAAGGAAAGAAGTTAGAGCACCTGGTTCCTTAAAGTTTACTACCAGAGTCTCTAATCCAGATATCACCTGGGAAGCTATGGCTCAAGTATAATTGATTAGCATCCATCCATTCATCTATTGCTCTACCTCGTGTTTTAAATGTTAAAACTAGGCTCATGTTTTATTTACTACTTTTAAAATAAAGACTTAGCCCAAGAGATGCTAGGGGAGAAAATTGAGAATAGTAAAATAAATCCACGCCAAAAAAAAAAAAAATCCTTGTATGTTCAGTGAACACTGAAATTGGAAGTCTGGCAGAGAGACGGCAATGGACAAGAGCATGCAAAAAACAATGAAGTGCTTGGAGGTGAACCCAGCCCTGCCACCTGCTGCATTGTCCTCCTCTTTGCCAGTAATTAATACATTTATCTGTTGCCACTTGAATCCAACCTTAGAAGCTCAAATCCAGGGATATGATTGAGTAGGCTGAGACTTTTTGAAGAATTTTTAAAACCTGCAGTTGCACAGAAGAAGGCAGTTTGTCTCATTTAAAGTACAACCAGTCACTGAATATACAAGGAAATTTTCTCAAACCTTTAAGAAACTATTGCCTAGGCAGCCATTGATACATTAGGAATGCTTGTCAAAATGAGAATTCTTTTTGGCTTTATTTGAACACTAGTGCAGAGAGAGGAGAGAGTGGAGTCAAGGGCAGAATACCAGGCAGGAAGATTGCAATGTGCACAGCCTTGAAATCAAGACCCTAGTCTGCCTCCAGATCATAGACACACACACACACACACACACACACACACACACACACACACAACGTTAATGTGGTTGAAGTTAGACTAGGCTGGAGCTGGGCAAAGTTGAGCTGAGAAGGTATAAAGGACTAGGCAAGAAGGACCTTCATACCAGGTACAGGAGTTACGTGTTAACCACAGAAGTCTTCGGAAAATTTAAGTAGACAGCTTCTATCTACTGATACCCTGGCTCAGTCTTCCTGCCATCCCAAGCCCCACAGTCAAGTGGGAAACTCTGCTCCGTGGTACATGGGGAGCAACTGAGCAGCAATGGTTCCCTCAGTTCCCATGGTCTCCACATCTACTTTGATTGTTCTTGGTCAGACCCACTCTGTGTCTGAAATCTGAAACTCTCTGAACTGACTGATACCCTATTCCCATGCCATTTCCTTCACTGAACTTGGTTTTCAGGACTCTGGTGTCTTGATGTCCCTTCCTTTATCTCCTGAGTTATCTTCTGCATAGGTCAGGGCCTATCAGAGAACAATAGGGTAGATGAGAGAGAAAGAGAGAAAGGGGGAGAGAGGCTTTGTTTTGAGGAAGTGTCTTACATCATTACTGAGCCTGGCAAGTCCAGGGTCTGCAGGGCAGGTTTGCTGACTGCAGACTCAGGGAGGATCCCATGATACGGTTTGACTGGTTCAAATAACCAGGGTTTACTGGTTTTGTAGCACTGTAAGTGGCTGCTTGGTCATGGGTTTCTTTCTTTTGCTAACAGAATCTATACAAGATGGTAGCTAACACAGAGTGTGTTGTGGTTAATCTAAGAAGGATCTCTTTTCTTCCCTCCCCTTTGCTTTTCTTCCCTTCCCTCTGCCTTTTTTTCTTTCTTTCCTTTCTCTTCCTTTCCCCCTCCCTTTCTTCCTTCTTTTCTTCTTTCTTGTTTTACCTTTTTGCGCGAGATGGGGTCTTGCCATATTGTACAGACTGGTATCCAGATCCCGGGCTCAAGTGATCCTCCTGTTGTAGCCTCCAAAGTAGCTGGGATTGTAAGTGGATGCACCCACACCTAGCTCTACCTTCTATTTCCCATCCTATCTCTTCAAGCAATGGCTCAACATGTTGATCCCAACATGCTGGCTTTGATCCTCACACTCCTCAAGGTTACGTGTTCTGGTGTCTCCTTCACTGGAGGAAGAGGGTGGCAGTGTCTCAAAAGTCCTGCTTTCAACTCTTGTATCTGTGTTCACAGATGGATAATACGGCAACTTAAAATTGCAGAGTTCGAAAGGACTTTAGCAGTTCCCCCATCTAATGTGACACACTACAGTTTTAACTACTAGCCTCTCAGCAACCAGCCAATATCTATAGCAGTTATGAATCTCGAAGAGAACTTTCGCACACCCTGTCGTACTTACTACTGAGATTTCTTTGAAGAGCAAAGATCATTAACACCTGGCTCCTGACTCCACCTGCCCCCGCCAGAGCATCTTTTAACTTGCCTCACCTGCTGAATGTCCACTTTCAACTGCTACCCCTAGCCCAATAATTCAGGGTGAGAAACCTAAGTAGTATTTAGAAGTGGGAGAGATGGACACTCTCATGGAACAGGAGACATAGATTCTCAGGCCTTAATCCATGATCTCTAATCCACTAAAAACAGAGACATCTCTTTTTCCCTGTCCTCTTTTGTTAACAATGTATATAATGCCCCTTCTCTTGTCCTCTAAGTGCACTGCAACAGTCAGGTTATGCCAGGATATCTCTAAGGTGAGGCTGACTGGTAATTCATATCCTACAGAGAGGCAATCCCCTAGACATGAGGAAAAAGTACTTTTTAAACAGTCTGACTTGTGAGCCCATGAGAAAGTACTAGCCCCTAGCCCACCACAGTGAAGCCATAAAAACGAGTGCTGTTCTTTCATTAATAGGCCATTCTCATCATCCAAACAATGCTCACGGGCTCCTTAAGCTAAAAGTTCCTTATTTTCTCCGACTTTCTAACTGCCTAATATATCTGCCTATGCTCCTCACCAATAAGTCCTGAAATTCTTTTCAACGGACAAAAGTTAAGAAAATTGCAAGTTGAGCCCCCAGCTTCTCTTTGGTAACCTCCTTGAACCCATCTGGTGACCTGAAAATGTCATGATTTCCATTCAAATTGAGCAAAAGAACCCTTGGCTGGTTGCTAACAGTGAGGCATGATGTCTGCATGTGGTTGGGGCACAGGGAGTCCTGGTCATGGAGACAGCTGATGATAGGAGGAGGAGCAGAGTGATTTCGGAGGAAAAGGATAAGCAGATGTGGCCGTTTAAGTCTTAGGTCCTCATGAAACAGATGTAACCATTGTGACCTCTTCTGGGCTCTTTTGCCTAGATCGTACAGTCTGACTTACCGTCTTCCTTCAAGAGTATGTAGGTTCAAGTTTCACCTTACAGGTTGCGTACAGAAAAGACACAGGGCTAATCGCTAATCCCAGTTATTTAAATAAGGAAAAATTTGTTATGTGTAACTGAAAGGCCCTTGTTACAACAGGAATGCTGTTCGCACAGGTCAGGCCTCGGTCCTAGCTTATGGCAGCTTCTGATGGTCAGAGACTGATAACAAATGAGCAGACTCCCAAGTTGGTGAGCTAATAATGAGGAGGGAAATACCTTTAATACCATCAACTAATGAGTGTTATTTGGGTCAAGTGTATTTTTCTGCAAAATTTGCAAATAAGTTTCTTCAAAAGACCTCTTTTTATCAGTTAATCTAAGCATATAATATGGTTGCTCCTTTGATGGATCGATGATAATGAGTTATTTGTAGAAAAATGAATGCACCTTGAGTCCATAACATTGAATAAAATAAATCAGATACATAAGCTTAACTATTGCATGGTTTCTCTTATATGAGAAACCCAACATATAAATAAAGAACAAAATAAAGGATAGATAATAAGAAGTGGGGAGGTAGATCTCTCTCATATGAGATGAGGATAGAGATGATGAAAGGTTAAAAAATAAGATGTGTCAGGTACATGTACCAACTCTTCATAAGGGGTGTCATCATTATGCATGGGAAACATATATGAATTTTAAAAAACCTGAAAACATAGTTGCTCCTTCAAATGCTAGACAACAAGGGAAGAGGAAGAGAGAAGGGGTGGGGCGGAGGGATGAGGAGAGCACCTAAACGCACTATGGTCATCTGGAAAGGCCTAAAATCGTCCGTTACCCTTGGCAATGCCGATTGGCATCAGAGACAGGCGTGGAAGAAACACATCCTCCAGGAACATGTCCTCTAGGCTGAGAACCAGGCTCATGTCCTGCACAAAGACCTGCTCTTAAAAGGCTATTTTATAAATTAACAATAACAAATGATAGCAAATGCCAAGTGTGGCTGCACACGAATGTGACTTCCATGCCGAGCATTAGAAACAAGCCTTGCACACCTTGGTACCATCAGAGTAGTAGTATCAGGAAGGCAACCCTGTGCACAGCTGGGAGCCGGAACTGGCAGTACCCCTGGCACGATGGTGGATAGTAAAGTATTTTGTTCTTCTTTAGTTACCTTTTGCACCTATTGGCACACAAATTCCTTAATTTTGAAGGTTCAGCAGACAAGTTTCGTCTTTAAAATAAGGAGTACTGAAATTTCTTCCATTATCACACAGTTGTGAGTTCCCATGCTACAGTGTATCAGTAACCTGTTTAGCATAAAAATAAAAGGAAAAAAGTCTGTGAAATTTAAAATGGGGAGCCAGATGTGGTAGTGCATGCCTGAAGAACCAGCCAGCACTCAGAAGGCTTAGGCAAAAGGATTGCCGTGAGTTTGAAGCCAGCCTGGATTGCATAGTGAGTTCCAAGCCAGCCTGAACTATACAGTGAGACCTTGTCTCAAAAATACAAAAACAAACTAATGAGTAAAATGAGGAACAATTTTAAACTATTTTTATTAATTTCAGGAAGGTTGGAGAGTAAACAGGCATCATCAAATGTCTTATAAGAATGAAATCCTTTAAGAATTTTCAGTCCTCAGAAAAAAGTTAATAGGATGCATAGAAAAGTAGACAAGTCAGTTGCCCTACTTTTAAAATATTGAGTTACATCTAAGGTATACCCAAGTGTAAAATTAAAGAAAAGTGAATGAATGAGTCATTGAGTTCTCTTTGATGTTAAGCTCTGTGGGACGTCCCTTTTCTTTCTTAGCCTGCAAATCACAGCCACAGTGCTCTAGTGCCTTATTCCTACGCCAAGAGTTAAAAAATGATGGATGTAGGCTAGGGGTTTAGCTCAGCAGCATAAGTGCCTGCCTGGAAAGCACAAGGTCATGAGTTTGATCCCTAGTACCAAAAACCAAACAAACACACAAACAAAACAAAACAAATTAAAAAAATGATGGACTTAATAGCCTTGTTAATTCATTAGTTAACTACATTATTTCATCAAGTTCCACCAAGGAATTACTGCCAGGTCACTCAGTATTTTTTGTTTTTGGTTTTCTGTAAAAACTGCTTCAGATAAAGTATCTTTTTATTCTTTAGGTCAGCTCTCCAAGGCGTGTGGTGTCCCAGAGCCAGGAGACTAAACTTCCAAAGTTGGTGACTACAGATCTTATATTGATCAATCCAAATACGCTTTGCTGAGAATAATGATAATGTTATTCATTTTCACTTAGGGCTGTTTCACAGTGACAGATGGTCAAATACAAGGTACCGCCTCTGGCACTTTTTTATTACTTTAATATTTTTTATATAATCTGTAGTTGTGGATGGGTACCAGACTGCATTTAATTTTTCTATATCACCTGGAACTACAACTGTTAGTTTTATGTGTTAATTCTTTAAGGAAAAGATGTTTTTCTTTATGAAGATGTGTTGTTTCTACTGAACAATGTGACTTCTGCTCCCTAAACATGTTACACTTTAATTAACAGCAATGAATGTTTAATGAGATATGAGGATTAATTGAAATATTCAATTATTGAAAGCTTCCTGAAACAAAATTTATATATCCTTGCTTTAATAATTTATATTCAGCCTAGTCTGTTTATCTTTCTTTGATTAATCTGGATCTTCTCATGCTTCAGGACATAGACAATCATTTATATTTCTACTAATATATCTGTACACATACATTCACATATTGAAGGAGAAAGTAATTTTACTATCTTTATTTCCAGAATCTAAGCTCAGAATTGGAGCTAAAGCCATAGCTAAAATCTTTTATTCTTATTTGTTTTCTTTTGGTTGCCTCTTTAACCTCAAGGCTAACTGAGCACTGTCCCAAATTGAATTTTACTGGGGATTTAGTTATTTGAGGGTTTAAAACCACTCTTAATCTGTTTTCCTATTTCAACTAGAAGTCAAATATTTTAATAGAATATGTTTATGTTGCTTGCTAAGCCAAAGAGATGAGTGTTCCCTAAGTTCCAGGGAGTATTTTTAACAAAATGCTAAATTAGATTACCTTAGATGTGAATTATCTGATGATTGAATACTATAATCGTCTCTAGCCTTCTCCTAACTCTTCATTCTCTGTTCAGGCAATGAATATTTATTACGTGTCTATGACCTGTCAGACAGTCAGACACTGAGGAACAAGTCGATGACAAACCATAATCTCTGCCCTCAATATGCTTAGAAGGCTAGTGAGGCATCAGGCAGGGATGCTCTTCAGCGTCACTGGCTGATAAAATAAAGGCTACATTTCAAGTTTGTTATTCTCAGTCAATAAAAAGGCACAATTTTAGCATCCTTCCTGGAAAACTCAAACTTGCCTCTGACTGCTAAAGCTTGCAAGAGGCTTTAACATATGATTGTTCTAGATCAGTGGTTCAAGATTCTAAAGTGCCTGGAATCACTCGAGGCTTGTTAAAGCACAATTTTGTGAGCCCCATCGCAAAGGCTCTAATTCAGTGGCTCTAGGCTTTGGGCCGGTGGATTTGCATTTGCAGCAGGTGCACAGGTGAAGCAGAAGTTGGTGCCGGCTTAGGACCACACTTTGAGAACCACTGGTCTGAATTGCCTTATTGCTTCATAGACCCCCTTCCCAGGAACAACAGGGTTGTTAATAAAAGTGAAAGTAAGTCGCAGTGAGCTCTGTGGAGTGTCAGGTATTTTGCCCTTTACGTCCATCATTGTATTCAACACTCACAACAACCTAATAAAATAGATGTTCTCACTACCTCATTCTAAAAGCAAGGAAATGAACACATGAAGAGGTTAACTGATTTGCCTGAGGTCACAGAGATAGTAAGTGACAAAGGCCAGGATGTGAACTGAAATCATGTCTGTGCTCCAACCACCATTCTCTCCTGCCTTCCTTTGATGGCCAGCACACCTGGGACTGATGGAGCAGTGCAAGAATGATCTCCTCGGGGGACACTTGTTGACATCTCTGTGACCTGTCTTCAAGTGCACCTGCACTGTACAGGGTTCTGAATAGGCAGTTCTTTAGGCCCTGTGGGAGCAATCTATTCTAGTGGCTAAAAGGCTTTTGTGATGGGAAATTTTGTATAATTAGATAAAATGCTTCACTTTTATGGATTTTTAAAGCCATTAAAGAATCAAAAATTAGATAACCATAGCATAGTATACTCAGTTGAACTGACCACAGTGCTAAGTGAAACAAGATTTGACAGCCAGGATTGGAACATAACCCGTTGGTTTTTCTGGAAGGTCAGACACCACTTTTCCAATCCTCAGCCACTTATAATCCTCTCTAAAAGGTATCTGTAAAATTAGTTTGAGCTTCCCTGACCTATCTCAGTTAAAGTACTTTTGCACAGCTCCTGACATAAAAATAACAATTATCTGGTATATTAATTAATAGTTTTCTCAGGAGGATTCAAACGTTTTCCTTCCCTACAGGGTGAGGGAAATAAAAAATTGTGCTAGTGGTCCACTGGCATCCTGGGAAAGACACCTTGCTTCTTGGTTAGACAGTTTTCTTTTTGTTGCAGAATCACTCCCATCTTCTGAGCCTTCATCACACTCTGCTTCACCCACAAAATGGTGGGGGGCCCTTTCCATGCAAAGTCTATCCTATCATCACATTTAATCTTGACTCTTTTTCCTTCATGTTTTCACCAGCCAAAAAAAGTAACCCATACCCTGACTTTGTCTGTAGTGTAACAAGATCTTCTAGGCTTGTTTGTGTATTTCCTGTGCCGCATTGGAATCTACCTTCTCTCTAGTAAGCCCCCTGTTCTTTTAGTGAGAATTTGTCTTCCAGAAGCAAGCCAGGTCTGGTGATGCTCACCTATAAATTCTAGTACTTAGGAAGTTGAGGCAGGAATATTATAAGTTTGAGGAAAACCTGGTCTATACAGCAAGACTCGATCTCAAAAACAAATGAACTAAGACCCAGGACAACTGGGCTCGGTGTGGGACACACACCCCTTTTGCAGACAGATTGACCAGAGCCCAAGACACAGGACAGCTGGCCCTGGGCTCGTGGACACACACGTGCCTTTGGAGGGAGTAGTAATCAGTGAGCCAGAAGCATGGAAGTGTCTGAAGCAGCAGCAAGGAGCCCGCCGTTGGGCTTTGGAGAGTGCCACCGGCCCCAGCCCCCACATCCAGAGGCCAATACCAGCTCCACACCCAGCAGCACAGTTTCCGTGGCAAACTTGGCTGGCATACACAGTGCATTTCTGGGATCTGATATGGACGCTATCACAGAATTGTAAACGCCAGAGGAGTTTTACTCCCTTGTTTGTCTGACTGGCTATCCCTTTCCTGTCTGGTTGGATGTTTGTTTTCTTTTGTTTTGTATTTTGTGGTTATTTTTGTTTTGGATATTTTCCTTTCCTTCTTTTTCTCCTCTCTTTCTCTGGTCTCCTTTTTTTTGTTCTGTTCTTTCTTTGCTCTTTCTTCACTGTTTAAGTTTCCTACCTTTCTTTTTCATTTTCTTCTATTGATCCTGTTTCTCTTTCCTCAACTATTTCTTGAATTTGAAGCCCCAAGTGAGTAAACATGATCTCTTCCCTTTCTGGTTACTCCTTCTCATTCTGTTTCATTTTTTTTTCCTTCTGTGTCTTCCAGTTTCCCAAAAACTGTAGCATGAGCTTCCTTTGACCTCCAGCCTTGACTCTACTATATTTGACCTCATTCATCACTTTAACCTGTCCCCTACCCGTCTTAGCCCCCCATTACCTGCTGCAGAAGGGAAAAAGTCACTCCATTAAGGAGAAAATCACTGCATGCAAGTACATGGTAAATGTTTGATTTTGTTATATAACTTCAGAGTTTGCTCCTGTGGCCAGAGGTAGCAGGTTAATGGTTACCATAGGTTGTCAGTAGTAAAGTTGTACTTGAAATTATTGTTATTACGAACTGTGCTACTTTACCCAAGATGTCATACATGTTGTAATCAGTTTTTCTGCCCTGTATTATAACACTGTGATTGTATGGGGTCATAACCATCACCACAACCTAGTACCAAAAGATTATGTGTTGAGCCAAATAGTAACTTTGCATCTTTTATGAATTGGAAAGGTAGGATTTTTGGGATAGCTATAAAGAATCACCTACATCTAGAGGGCATCCCAAAGAACAGACATCTCTTTGGGAAGCCTCAATACTAGTGATAAAGCTATCAATCGTAAGAAATCAGCAAGCATCAAATAAAATAAAAAAGAGAAAATATAAAATGATAAGACACAGAAGCAAAATGCAACCCCAGACCCCTAGCCCACCCAGGACAAGCTGGAACACAATGAGAGAGATGAAATTGGAAGTCAGACACTGGGACTTTCTGAAATGATAGCAACAGAAGTGAAAAAACACATGGAAAAAGCTGTAGAGAAAAAGAATCTCTCATGTACAAAAAGAAATGATGCTTAAATAAAAGATATTAAGGAAGATACAGATAAAAGAATAGATGAACTTAGAAAAATGATGAAAACAAAAAATGTCTAACATAGGAAAGAAATGGAATCCATGAAACAGATCCAAACAGAAATCCAAGAAATTAAAACCTCCAATGAAAGTATATACAACAGATTGGATGAAGGAGAGGATAGAATATCAGACCTTGAAGACAATTGTAGTCAGTGATTATGAGGGGAAAGATCTCTCTCTCTCTCTCTCTGTACTCGGAGTTGAACTCAAAACCTCGAGCTTACCAGGCAGGCACTGTGCCACTGAGCTATCTCCCTGGAAGAAAGATATCTTAAAAATAGCAAGAGAGCATGAAATATCAACCCAGCAGCCATAAGATGAAGTAAAGAAGAATAGCATAAGCAGGATTGGGGTCAATGAGAAAGCTAGAGACAGCACACATGCCATAAAAAGTCCTCTTCACAAGGACTTCCAGGAAGATGGCAGAGTGGCAAGCAGCACAGAAAACAGCCTGAGAGTCGCCATCCAGATGCTGCACTATAGCATTATGAGGAAGCCAGGAAGGAAAGAAGGGGGTCCTCTGGACCCAGGAAAAATCCGAAGTGCGAATTGAAGCCCACAGAGAGTGAAAAGAAAAACATCAAGGAAGAAGAAGGTGGTAGCGTGAGATACCTTCGCCCTGAGATGGGACTCACTGCGTGAGAGGAGCTGTTCGAAACTGGGGACACATGATCGTGGTGACAGTGATGGCTGGTTACTGCAGAGGCCTCTGCAGAGAGGCGTGGCAGTGGGGAGAGGCAGCAGATGTGCAGGGCAGCACCGGCTGGTGGTGAGTGTAGAGGACTTAGTCCTCCCACCGGGAAAGAGTGATTAGCCATGAACCGTCTTGTAGAGCAGCTGGCTGAGCTCGGAACCCAGAACTGCTGCTGGCTCCCTCTAGCAGCTCTCAGCTAGGCTCAGACCCACGGAACTTGCTTGGACTGTGGAAGCCCAGTGAGTCTGGTCTCGGGTTGGGCCTACTGAGATTATCCACTGCCCTGCCGTAAAGCAGCTGCTGACTTGCTGGGATAGATGAGCATGATTTAGGACTCTGTCACCACAGGTGACTAATGAATCCTAGAAGTGCACTGTTTGTTTTTCTTTTTCTTTTTCATTTTTTCTCTTTCTCTTTCATTGCTTTTATAAGTATAAAAGTGGTTCCTAACCTCTTTGTGGTTGTGGTTCTGTTCTGTTCTTCCTTTTATCTTTTTTTATCTCCCTTTTCCTTCAGTCTTCTGCACCAGTTTCCCAAGTTGGCATGATACCTCTGTTGTCCAACCGTACTACTAATCTCTCTTCTTCCACTTCTTTATTTTCTCCTTAATCCATTTTAAATTTTAACCCTCTAGGGCAAAATTGACACATTAGAGACTTATATACTGCATATAATTATCTGGCTTGCTTTGTATTTTGTTATATAATCACAACACTAGTTCATACAGTTAAAAGTTGCCAATTAAGGGTTAGCTCAGTTTGTTGTTTCCTAGGCTGTGTTTGATGCTATTGATACCACATAGCCAAAACTGACATAATTGTTCTAAACAACTGTTCACCCTGGTATTCCATGACAGCCTCTCTGAGAGTCGCCACTAAGGGTCACAGAAAATACAGTGACACAGTGGCACAGTGCCAAGGAACCAGAGACTAGGCCAAACAACCAACAACTTCTCACCTCCAACAAACTGAAGAGGCGCGATCTTCCAACAGACTCAAAATCCAGAAACTAGCTATATCTGGAAGATACCACAGAGAAGTAATCATCACCTAAGGGTCCTAAATACTACCAGTAAAGCAACTCACCATAGAGAATTTATAAGCATCACCCTAAGAATTAAACTAAAAAGAGAAAGAAAATAAAATGAGAAGACACTTAGCAAAATGCAGCCCTAGACATCTTGTTTGCCAAAAACAAATCCAGGGGCCAATGACATGGGACAATCTGAAAGCCCCCCACCAAGTCTCTCTGACGTGGTAACAAGAAAGCAATTGAACAAGGCTCTCAAAAAAAATGAAATCAGAAATAATCTCTCAGATGACAACAGAGATTACCACAAGACAACACTGTACATAGTTACGTTAGAGCAGACATAGACAAAAAATAGACGAACTTAAGAAAATTATGGAAAATCGGCATTGGAAAGAATGGAATTCATAAAGCAGATTCAAGCAGATATTCATGAAAACAAAAACTCCATTGAAATTATTTGAAGCAGATTAGGCCAATGTGAGGACAGGATCTCAAATATTGAAGACAGGCTTGTAGTTAGTGACCAGGAAAAGAAAAATTTCTCAGAAATTTTCTCAGAAAAAATTTCTCAGAAAGATTTCTCAGAAATAGCTAGGACCATGAAAAATCAATCCAGCAGTTGCTAAATGAGACAAAGAAGAATAACTTATGATTAATTGGAGTCAATTAACAAGCAGGAGATACCATGTTAAAAATATGTTCACAGACATGACAGAAAATTTTCCTGGTAAAGAAAAAGAATTTGACATATAAATAAATGAGGCATATAGAACTCCAATTAGCAATGATCAAAAAAATCTATATCCAGGCATATCATAGTCAAGATTCCAGAAATCTTAAAAGCTGTTAGGGAAAAGAAAAAGATCACCGATAAAAGAAAGCCCATCAGAAATACAGCTGATTTCTCAAAACAAACTCTCAAGTCAAGGACAGCTTGGAGTGAAGTACTCCAAGTTCTAAGCTTTCAACCCAAACTGATGTATCCCACAAAACTATCTTTCAAAATTGATGGAGAAATGATACTTCCATGACAAAGAACATCTGAGAAAATTTATGACCACCAAACCAGCACTCCAGAATGTTCTAAAGAACATTCTAAAAAGAGATAATAAGGACTGCAACTCCAAAATTGCAACAGAAGGAATCCATCAGGGAAGGCAATCAATTAGGGGGGAGGAAAGGGGAGAGCCAACATGGAGAATAACATGACAAGGGTAACTCAATACATATCAGTTATAACCATCAGTGTTAATGGTTTCAGTTCACCAGTCAAAAGACACAAACAGATAGAATGGATCAAGAAGTAAGATTCAACAATATGTTGCATACAAGAAACACATTTAATTCAAAAAGAAATTAATAGGCTGAAAGTCAAGGGGTGGAAAACAATACTTCATGCAACAGGGACCCAGAAAAAAGCAGGGGTAGCTATTTGCAGGCAAAGTGAATTTTAAGCCAAGACTGATTAAGAGAGATAAAGAAGGTCACTACATCCTTGTAAAGGGAACAATCCAAGAGGAAAAGATAATAATCATAAATATATGTATAACAAATAGCAGTGTACCCAGCTACATAAATCAATTACAGACATGAAAAGTCAAATAAGCCCTAATACAATTGTATTAGGAGACCTCAATACCCCACTGTCACAAAATTAATAATGAAATGTTAGAACAAAATCAGACTTTTGAACAAATGGACTTAGTAGATGTCTATATAGTATTCTACCCCACAACATCAGAATTCATATTCTTCTCAGCTACACATGGGACATTCAACAAAATAGACCATATACTGACTCATAGAACATGCTAAAGTTAATGCAAGGGAATTCAGATTATCCCATTCATACTATCAGACCACAATGCAATGGAGTTGGAAGTCCATGCCAAAGGAAACCATAAGAACGTCATAAAAACATGGGAATTAAATAGCACCCTACTGAACACCCAGTGGGTTGAAGATGAAATTGAAGAAATTAGACAGTTTTCATAATTGAATGATAATGACAATATAATATACCAGAACTTGTGGGACACAATGAGAGCAGTCTTAAGAGGGAAATTTATAGCAGTAAATACCCACATCAGGAAAACAGAACAAGAGCATATAAACAACTTAGGGTTCAATTTCAGACTTTTGGAAGAAGAGCAGATTAAGCCAGAAGCTCATGCAAGGGAGGAAATTATAAAGATCAGAACAAAAATTAACACACTGGAGACTGTAAAAACAATAACAAAGAGTCAATCATTGAAAAGTTGACTCCGGAAAGGTTAAACAAGATTGACAAACTCTTAGTCAACCTTATAAAAAAAAGGAAAGAAAAGACTCAAATTCATGTAATTAGGAATGAAAATGGTGAAACCATAACTGGTCCTGCAGAAATAAAAAAAAAATCATCTATACCTACTTTGAAAACTTGTATTCTATAAGATGGAAAATAAAGAAGAAATGGATAGGTATATATGAATTACCAAAGCTGAATCAAGAAGATAAATGAAACCTAAATAACCCAATATCAATAAATGAAATTGAAGATATAATTAAAAACCTATCAACAAAGAAAAATCCAGGCTCTGATGAATTCACTGCTGAATTCTACAAGAAATTTAGAGAAGACCTAACACCACTGCTTCTCAAACTCTTTAATGAAATTGAAAGGGAAGCAATACTTCCATATTCATTTCTGGAAGCAAGCATTACCCTAATACCAAAACCAGAGAAGAACCTCAACTAAGAAAGAATTACAGGCCAATCTCCCTAATGAACACTGGTGTAAAAATCCTCAATAAGATACTGGCAAACAGACTGCAGCAAATCGTCAATAAGATTGTACACCATGATCAGGTAGAATTCATTCCAGGGATGCAGGGATGGTTCAGCATATGTAAATCCATAAATGTTATGTACCATCTTAACAGAGCCAAAGACAAAAATCATATGATTAAATCGATGCAGAAAAAGCTTTTGATAAAGTCCAGCATCGATTCATGATAAAAACCCTACATAAAATTGGAATAGATGGTCTTTATCTCAATCTGATAAAAGCCATCTATGACAAACTAGCAGCCAACAGCATACTAAATGAACAAAAACTGAAAGCTTTCACTCTATAGTCTGGAACAAGACAAGGATGTCCACTGTATCTACCTAAACTTCATGAGAAATACTTCAAAGAATCAACAACTGGGATCTCATTAAAAAGCTTTTACACATCAAAAGAAATCACCAAAGGAGTGAAAAGACAACCCATAGAGTGGGTAAAAATTTTAGCCAACTGTTCTTCAGACAAAGAACTTATATCTAGAACATGTAAAGAATTGAAAAAGATAAGACTCCCCAAATTCAAAGACCCAATCCAAATTCATCTGAGATGAATACACATTTCTCAGATGAAGAAATATAAATAGCAAATCAATAAATGAGAAAATGTTAAAAACCACTGGTCATTTGACAGATGCAAATAAAAACAACACTGAGATTTCATTTCACCCCAGAAAGAATGACTGTCATAAAGAAATCAACCAATAACAAATGTTCATAGGGCTGTGGGAAAAAAAAAAGAGCCCTTCACTGTTGGTAAGAATGTACACTGGTGCAACCACTGTGAAAATTGGTGTGGAGATTCCTCACTGGGATTAGCGGTCCCATTCAACCGAGCTATTCCCCTTCTGGATCTTTTCCCAGAAGAATTAAAAATGTCATATCACAGTGATATGTGTGTACCCATGTTTATAGTAGCACAATTTTTAATAGCTAAATCTTAACAACTCAAATCCTCATCAACTATGAATATGATGTTTTTATACAATGGAGTATTACTCAGCTATAAAAAAGTATAAAGTTGAGACTTTTATGGATAAATGGATAAACCTTGAGACCATACTCATAAGCGAAATAAATAAGACTCATATGTGTAAACATTATGTTGTCTCCCTATTGTAAGACAATAAAATATAAATAAGATCCAAAATATGCAGTAGATATAGGGAAATGGGAAGAAACTTTTCAAAAGGAAAGAGAAACTGGGATGGGGAAAAGGAGAAAAGAAGGAAGAGAAAAGGAAAAATAAATATATATGTGTGATAGTTAAAATAATTGTACCAGGCTGGGAAACTGAGCAACCAGCCAGCTGCTCTGGTAAGTGGCTGCGGTCTGGCAAGCCGTGGACACCCCAGGGCAAGAAGCAGCATTGTCTCCTGAGATCTGTGCCATGTTGGAACTTAGGGCGCTGGGAAACCAAGCAACCAGCCTGCCGCCCTGGTAAGCAGCTGTGAGTCTACTGGCATGCAGGCTGAGAATCAGACATCCCTCCCCCCATTAGCAGGTGGGAGCCAGAGGTCTGAGCATCTCTTGGGAGGTTGACCATGTGTAATGCAGCAAATGAGGGGGATTTCCTTCTACCATCTCTTTGAAGGCAAATATTTTTATCACTATTTTGCTTCGTCCTGATTAATGGTATTGTTTTCTATTCAATATTCTGTTTTGATAAGTTCTATAATATTCTGTATTTCCTTTGATTTTGCTATACCTGATTGAAAGAACAACTATTGTGAAGATAGTGAGATACACTGTGATACCTGTCACTGTTATCCCGGTAACCTGCTGTGAAATTCTGTACCAATTTCACTACACTGTCTCAGTTGGCTTTATTCTATCCTGTTCTGTTGTATTTTACTACCTTCAAATTAATAAAAAAAATTAAAAACAAAAAACAACAAAAAAAGAAACATTTAATTTGAAAGGAAATTTATAAACTGAAAATCAAAGGAGAGAAAACAATTGTTCCATGCAACAGAAGATCAGGAAAAAAAAAAAAAAAGCAAGGGTAACTTGCCCATCAACCACAGAATGGATAAGAAAGGTATGGTATTTTCGTACCATGGAACGCTACCCAACTATAAAGTAGGATAATCTTGAGGCTCTTGTAGGTAAATGGATGCAACTGAAGATCATGTTCATGGGTGAAACAGTTTGAACTTGTACAGGTGAACCCTAGCATAAAAAACAGAAGGAGTTAGAGGGATCAAAAAAGCACAATGTATATTATAAAAGTGTTACGGGAGGAAACACCTGGGAGGAGAAGGTAGTGACACTGTTAATTTCTTACTGTCTTGGCTTAAACTCTTGTATTGTTCTCACAATTTTGTTAGGCTTGGTTTTGTTCTGTCTTGTTTTGTTAGATTTTACTGTGTCTGATGGTATGGGCAGCTATTTTGAACATAATGGGATGTATTATGGTGTTCATGGTTGGTTTCCTGTTATCTTGTTTTGAAGTCCTATAATGTTTTCATTCGTTTGCTTAATCAGTTTTATTCTGTTGTGTTTTGCTTGATTTTATTATGTGTGGTAGTATGGACAACTGTTTTGAAGAAAACGAGACATTATAGAAACCATTGTCCATTTCCTATTATCTGGTGTTGAAGTGCTATAATGCTTTCATTCTTTTGATTGGTTTTATACTATTTTGTTATGTTTGATATTGTTGTGTGTGAAGATATGGACAACTATTTCAAAGAAAACAAGAGACAATATGGTAGCCACTGTTGATTTCCTGTTGTCTTGTTTTGAAGTCCTGTGTTGCTTGCATTGTTCTATTCTGATTTGCTTTGTTCTGTTCTGTTCTGTTTTATTCTCTTTAAAAAACTAATTGTACCATTAATTTCTATTAGTTTATTGAAAAAGAAAGGTTTGTGCTTATATTGTTTGATCAGTTTCTCAATGCCTGTATCTTGTAATCTGAGCAACTACTTTGTAGATAACAATACACAATGCATCAGCCATTGTTACTCTCTTACTATTTTGATTCAAAATTTTGTATCATTGCTTTTATGTCTGGATAGAGATGCTCTTCACTATAGGTTTAGTTTTTGCTTCTAAACCTGTTCTCTGAACAGAGGTGGGAAAATAAGTGTGTGGTATATATGTATGTATATTTTGAATCTGTTCCTTCCTCCATTTTTCAGTAGATGTATTTTACACTGTTTCTCAGCCTTCAAGTATTAGTTCCACAGGCCAAGTGTGTATCTATCCATCACCAATGCTTATGTCACTGTCACCCTAGACTTTTTGGTTAGCAGAAGCTTATTCCTCAGAAAAGACTCTTGAGTTTTTGCATGGCAATAAATTTGTCTCTGCATTTTATAAGTGAAAGAGAGTTTTTCTGGTTATAAAATCATCGGCTCATTTGTCCTTTGAGTATCTTAAATACATTATTGTATTTCTTTCTGACAGAAAGCACTGTGGAAAACAATCACTATGTAATTT